>CAUZXS010000400.1:2500-84936 GCA_963585895.1 Sepioteuthis lessoniana
TATATTTTTTCAGATGCTCGAATTAAAGACATCATTAGTAACACATTTTCCTATTTGGTTTCCAACTGATTTATCACTTTTTTTTTTTAAACTTAAATTCTATGTATTTTCGTGACAATCTCCTTTATGTCACGTGCTATATCCTGTAATTAGGTGATGCATAGACCGACGCTTACATTTTCTTTCACTCTCTGAGAGACAAATGCGCACACTCACTCTACAATGCAGAAATAAACGCAGCAGCAGGTATGAGGTAGCTCTTTGCCATGAACAGGTGAAAGCTACGGACTTTTTCTTTTTTACCTGATATGATTTTATCTTAAAGCCAATTATCTGGAATTCTTATATCGAAAGTCCCGACTTTTTTTGTTGTTAGGTGGGTGCAATTTAGAAACGAAATAGATATTTTGGTGCTTTTTGGGCGTAAGCGTAAAAATATGTAAAACTTATTGAAATATCTTAGTTAAGAAAAACAATTTGATCCGCAGAACATTAATAATCATGAGGTTTATTTAACAGATAACTGATATCAGTCAATGGAAAAATAGTCTTGATTTTTAAGAGTTTTCATCTTTATCGACTTTTTATTATTTATTGCTGAATGCAATTTTAGTTTTTGTTCGAGAATTTCAATTCAGTAGAGTTTGGTGATTATTTCTTAATAAGATTCGGTTATTGGTTTTCTTTTGTGCATAATGTTCAATTTAATACGGTAAAACTGTGTACAGTCTTCTAATACAAAAAAAAAAACTTATCACCGTGCCCATTTCCCAGGACTGTAACCATTAGAACAAAAACGCCTCCAGCATTGGTCCAGTGGGTAGAGTGCTCGCCAATGACCCAGGAAACCGGAGTTCACTCCCAGGTCAAGTCATACCAGAGACTCAAAAAACACTCAGCATTATAAGGTAGGGATCAATCCAGGGAATGGAGTAGTGCCCCTCTCCAACAGCTCGGTGTAGAAGTTAATGAAAAGGGAGTCTTGAGCTTATCTAATCTACCATCGGTCAACTTTACCTTTATAGATCACATATTCTATTATACATCATTGCCTTCACATATAATCTCATACCATCAGCACCTCCATCACATTTTCCAGTAAGTGATTTAACAATCTTCCTGCAGATTCACCAAGTTTGAAGGAAATGTGACGGAAGAAGGTCGCTCTTCATATTAGATCAATTGGATCCGCTTTATTTGGTTTGGTGGTGTTTTATTACATATCAACAATTGTCGGTTATTTAATGAAAAATTGGGTTGAGGCATATATATTAGATAAATATGATTTAAAAGCATAAGACAACGAAGTTGAATAGTTCCAATTATTGCGATGTATCACTAACAATTCAATTAAACATCATACACACGGTTCATGACCAAATATTTCTATTTCAAGCAATTCATTTTAGCATAAGACATTTTGTGCACTCAGTTTAAATCACAAATAGTTCTTTTTGAGTCCTTGATGGGACCCTATCAGATGCTACCACTACGGGTCAAAGTAGACCTGGGACTAATGTAAATGAAAGGATACTCAACATTCCCTAAAGTTGAAGCATTTCTTGAGCCTCACCATCAAATGGTTTAATTTCATATCCAGGACATTTGTTGGGCGTTAGTCTTACCCCTGTGCAGAGATGCAGTCGGTGTATTCTACGGCCTCAACCGATTGGGCTGGGATCCCCTGGACGAATTTTACACTTGTACAACACTGTATGTCTCTAGAGATCAAAAACGGACATTGAAACTTCATTGTGCAAGTCAGATTGTTACTGTTAAGAAACCTCTTCGCTTGCATCGTCTCACTTTGGATTTCCAATTCTTCCTATATCCGAGCACATGTTTGCCATCTCAAGCGGTATACGTTCTCACAAACACAACAGGCGTTTCCCTTCCGAAGTTGACGTTTGAATGCTGGATCTGTTCTCTCAATTGATTCTGCAGTGACTGCTTTTATCAGTTCAACCAATTTTCAATATCTATCTTTATTTTCACTAAGTTACTTTTCCGGCAATAGGTAGCATAGATTAGCCTGCATGCAGCTGACCCTAAATGAGTTGCTTCAGTTGTCTATCGTTACTCATAGACAGGGCCGTTATGATCAGATGTAGGATATTGACCTTTGACAGAGTCGTCAGTTGTGGATTCCTCGAGCAAGATTCACTTGTGTAAGCCGGCGGAATCAGATGCGTGGGCCGACGGCCAGAAGGATGAATCAGAAATATGTAGGCGTTGTGAAATCATATATGCTGTCACACACAACAGATACCGTCAGTCTAGCAGTCGGCATTCAGAAGAGATTCGGGCATTCAAGAGGTCCGTAGAGTTCCAGTGAGTGGACTCCCACCGGCCGAGAAGCAGAAGTGTTAAGTGGGGCTCTGAGTATGGATTAGGCACAACATGGCTAAAATGAAGTGAAGGATCACTATAGCACTTCCCCATCAACTGAGTCTACCATGTATGTCTGTCTCTCTCACACTTACAGTCAACTTGAGACCCTTTCGAGAAATAATTTTGAGAAAGTTATATTTTTGTAAACAAAGTGTTATGGTTTCATCATTCATCATATTCATTCATTCCTTCATTGGTATACAACACAGAGAATTGATGTTTTTGTCACTTGCCCTGGTAAGGACTTCTGTGTTAGGTGTTTTGCTATTACCTTTGATGTTTAGAACGCATCTCACACACTTCTGATGAAAACGCTCAAGCATTTTCAGATGTCAGGTGTGAAGTTGCTCAAAGCGCTACTTGTGCTACGCAATCAAATGATACCTGTTTTATATATTAGGAGGTTGACGTTGTGTAATGAATAATATAGTAGGAAATGGACACGGAGACCCGAGTTTAAATCTTGTTGAATTTCATATAGCGGAAATGCACTTCCGAAAGTTATGAAATAAATTATTCTCGCTCCAGCTATGGCCAATTTGTAGAACAAACTGGGCTTTTAAACCTCGATATGTAAATTAGTCTATGAGAAGGAAAACGGAATTCAGTTCTCTTATAAAATTGACCTTGTGTCGCATAATACTCAAATTGAGACAAAGGTCAATATATATATATATATCACAAATCATGCAGTTGTCATATATATATATATATATATATATATATATATATATATATCTCTGGGTCCTCTTAGCGGAGCACATGATTAATAGTAGGGAATGTGTTGTAGAGTTCAGTGTATTCTGAGTCGGTCACATTCGATTTTTCATCTTAAAGTGTTAGAGACTCGTTACGTTCGATCCCTTCAACTTTCCCTCTGTAAACAGAGGGATTGTCTGTTGAGATTGAATGTGATTAGTCTCTAGCCATCTGCTCTTTGCTATTATTAGTGGGTTTTTTTTTCATCCCCTTTTCTCCATTCCTTTACTTTTTCCTATTTACATTCGCCCTTTTAAATATTTTTCTGGCGTTAAGGTCTTGACAAGAGCCAGACGAAACCGGTCGTTCAAATATATAATTTTTTTAAAATAATAAACATGCCCACACCTTCCCTTGGCCTATATGTTTTCTTTGCGATCAATAAGTTGTTAATCATTGATTATATATATATATATATATATATATATATATATACAATGGTTAGAGTGTTCGCCAATGGTCTTGGAGATCTAGGTTCAGTCTCAGGTCGAGTTGTATCAAAGACTCAAAAATGATACATGATAACTCCTTGCTTAATACTTAGTATTTCAAGGTACGGGTCAAGGCTAAGTGGAGCAGTACAGAGAAAGTAATAAAACTCTCCCCAATACCTCGATGTAGAAGCTATTGCGAAAGCCTGCCTTCAGGTCGGCCAACCACACACACATATATATATATATATATATATATATATATATATATATATATACATACACACACATGATATGTATATATTTTTGCATGATGGTGACAGTTTTAGTTCTCTAGCTTTTAGTATAATTCTTAATTAAAAAAACGTTTTTATTGTCGAACGTTCCAGTAAAAAGAATAGAAGACTTATTGATAATTTATAGAAAATGTCATTTTTTCTTTACACAATTTGCGTAGTTGTAATTATTTCTAGGCAATAATGCGCATGACAAGAAATAACAGTAATTTACTATTTAATGCATATCATTTTTCTTTAGTGTCTCAATTTTCACTGCATTTACATAGAAAAAAAAATTCTCATAAATATAAAGCAGAAACCTCGATAACTAAAATATTGACTAAATCTTTCTTTTCGCCGAGGGAAATAATTCTAAAATATAAATTTCGAACATAGCAATAGATAATACTTCATATTTGATATTTCAATTCCAGTTAATTGTATGTGTAAGGTTGCTTTTTATATTATATAAAGCGAATGGCGAATGAAATTCTAACAAGGATTCACACTGAAAAATAATTTTTAGCAAAGTTGTCTCCCCTTAACTATGGATAGATGAATAATTATAGCGGATTAATGACGACATACAGAGGGAGTCAGAAAAGTCATAGAGAGTAAACACGTGGTCTCATACACAGGTTCAAGTGATATTAAATCATCATTTCATCCAACCTTAGATAGGCGGTCGTAGAAAGTAGGACATGTCTTCTTAAGAATACTATAGAGCAGCTTTCTAACTCTTACCAATACTTACTGATTAATAAATGCGAGGTAGAATCAAGTCTTTCTTTTGGGCATTAATCTCTGTTCCCTCCATAGAAAAAGATTCTTTGACGGATGTGAGTTTCAATGGCTTTTTAATGTTTTCATTATTAAACCACAGTGACCATATTCCCAATGGCATAATTCTCAGTAGTGTCTCAGTTACTGGCTTATATAAAACACATACACACATCTATCCATATATATTCATCCAATATTTTCTCATTCACATTTTTCGTTTTTATTTGATATTCAAGTTAATCGACCATAGTCGAAGTTGACCCGCATGCTCCCATTTCAATAGGTACTACCATGAGGTGTAGGGGTGGGTGCTACTCCTTCTCTTCGATTGCTTCACTTGCCATTGATCCTTAACTTAAAATACTGAGTGTGAAGCAAGGAGGCATCAAATACTATTTTTTGAGTCTTTGGCATGACTCGACATGGGAGTGAATCCTGGTCTCCTTGACTTTTAACGAAAACTCTACCACCGTGCCTTTTGGCCGATAGAAAACAAGAAATGCAAATAAATTTCACACACACACACACATATATATGTGTGTGCACACGCATTCATATAGAGACACATGATCATTTTTCGTTTTTACCATATGATAATGTAATTGGGGAAATCCACGTTGTGCAATGGACTGTGACATGGTAGTAATCGATTTCACACTGCAGTCGAACAGTTATGTTTACGTAGGTAAAAATAACGTTGAGAAAGTTATAAACTCCCTTTTCCTCCCAACTATGGGTTAAATAGCACCTCTATTAATAGTTTGCGAGGGTGACTTTGGCATGAAATATTCTACACACTGATATGCCATAAAAAAAGAAACAAGTACAATATCTGATTTTGAGGACTAGATGTCCGTTGCTTGAAGTTTTGTGATAAACCCAATCATCAGACGGAAATCATATAAGCGTGTCATTCAAAAAGTCCTTCGTCTAACTCAGAAAGAAGTCTAATAGCAGAAAGTTTTGGTTGCATAACATCATCTCAAAACTAAAAAATCTTTATACATATATATATATATATATGTAAAAAGATAATGTGCAAAGCAAAATATATTTATAGTAGTAACAGATATAATCCATTAGATACCTATTTCACCATTGAGTTTGAATAGAATTATATTTCTCAGTTCAAATGATAACTAGAGAAAAGAATTTATAATGGAGTCTAGTAATTTTCTAGTTATTATATATGAAGTTACAAAGTCCATTCTTTAATTAAGTTTGACAAGAGTAAATTCAGTTTTCTTTCTCCTAAACCAGCTGTTACATCAAGATTTAACACTCCTATCTGCCTTACGATCCACCTATATTTTAAGGAAAATAATTGGATTCATACCATTCTCAAGAATATTATCGCCATGAAAAATGCAAACAGCCTCGTTCAGGGTTTGAAATCAAGTCATACTGATAGCACAGAGTATCTTGTCTGTTTGGGCATCCCTCTCGTCATCCATTCTTATCGTTCATATCTGGAGTGTGAATTAGATTACTACCAAGTCACAGTCTTTTGGCAATTACCTTATAGGTTTAATACCTCGTCTGTTATTGCTTTGATATCTACTTCATGCTAACTTTTATTTGCATCGTTCCAATTATAATAAAAAAGACAAATACTAATATATCTCTCTCACTATATATATATATATATATATATATATATATATATATGAATCTCTGCTGCATTACCTGGAGCAAGCAACAGGGGCATTGTCCTTTACGTGAACCCAAATAATAGAGAGTTCAGATGTTTTAAACAAGAAACCATCTCCATTTGGAGTGGCAAGACTGAAATTAAGAGACCAGTTCACATACATTGGCAGCAATATTTTATCTGCTGAAAGCGATTTCATTATATGCAGTGGAAAGGAGTAGATGGCTATTAACTGTTTAGCAATAATATGATCCCTCTGGAAATAAAACGGAATTTCTTCAAAGTTATGTCTGAGTTGGTAGAACAATTTAAATGATTCACCCGGACTTGAAAGAAATACAAGTAGAAAAAGCTTGATGGGAGGAACACACGGATACTATTTCCTGTCTTGAACAAAACATGGAAACAGCACTCCGCAAAGCAGCAGTTATAAGGCCACTTATCTCCCATTTCACAAACTATTCAATAAATACGAAGATAAAATGTGCAGTACAGCTGGAGAAATAACGACAAACTCAGAAGCCACGTTTCTAATCGTCTCCAATACAGAGAAACACCAGTGTTGGCCAACAAGTAAGACTAACATAGATAATCTCTGTGGGGACACCGGATAAAATCTTGATAACCTTGCTTCACCTGAACTGCCTCATATCTAACAAAAAATAAAAGTTCCAATTTTATGTATGTGTGTGCTTGATATATCTTTTTGTTTCTTATTTAAAAGACCTTTGCTTAACGGAAATTTTATTAAAACAATTTAAGTACTAGTTCTAATAAAAGGAACAAAGTTTTAAAGTAGACTCTTGTGTATCGTGGTCATTGATAACTGTTATATCTGAAAAGTCAAATAAGGAAGGAGAAACACAACTTGACACATGTGTTGGGACGTCTGTTGTTTTATTCTCTCCATTGAGTTTCTGAGGCCGTGAAAATAGCTTAGAATGGAGACAGAGTACCATGTGCGGCCTAAGTTTCTGAATTGTTTCCCCGACATATGAACAGTTTTTTCTTGTACCATTGCCACTAAAAAACAGAGTGAAACCCCCACCACCAATCGAACCTGGTGACCTCGTCATGTCCAGTAGAATAACAATAACACATACCACCGTAAAGCATCCAGCTGGCAGACAAAATAAAGCAGGTCGTAGCTCAGTGCCGTCCTCCTTACAATGCTAAACTAAAACTGGTTTATATAATAAAATACTTTCACTAACTTCCAAGTAGCCAATGACGATCTATGCAATGGAATAGTCCACTTGTGCACAATGGGATGCCCCAAGGCACCATGAATAGTTCCCGTTCGTCAACCGGGAATTGAATTTCCTGTCTTGACGACTGATCGCTCTTTGCTAACGCAGTTAATTACTCTCGGCTTTCGCAACTAATTGCCCTACGCAACCTAGCCAATTCTACAGTCCTTGTTGACTTCCATTTTCCTCGATGCAGATTATTATTGTAAAGTTTGTGTTTTACACTATTGTTTTATTCTCAGGACTGTTTTCACGGTTTATTTTTGTTTAGTATACAGTATCAGATTAAAGATAAAATAATCTTAAATGACAGGCAATTTAATTCTCTAAGTTCTGTAGGATCGAAGAGTTTAACTTACCCAATATAAAGCGGGTACGGGTTGCAGCTGTAGGAAATCCTCTCGGAGGTTTCACGGCCCACGTGGACATCGGTTGGCATTTCATAAAACAGACATCACGCTATTGAAAATACGCTGACCATTCTACTTATTCTAACTAGTGGTCCTATTGTTTAAAAGGACAGATAACTGAAAATTAGTGGCGAGTTGCAGATTTCGCAATTCGCAAAGTGAGATACAATTTTTCAAAATTTCTGTGATGATGCCTGATAATAATTGAGTATTTGCACTTATTCCTCATTGTTATATTCACAATATTTCAGCCGATGTGTTTCCTCGGCCTTCTTCAGTTGTTTCATGACGATCTCTTAAGCCGACAAAGAATTTCGAATCGAACCCTTTATTTATTTCAATTATTCCTTGTTTTTTTTTTCTGTAATAAGGATTGAATCTGCACCCACCCGATGCTTTTCATTTAGAACCAAATCCCTACATCCACTGCGCCATTTGTCCAACTGATTCATTCTTTAACATGATATGTGAATAGATCTGTCATTAAAAATAACATATCCCGAGGTACAATCTTGAAAACAGATAAATAATAAATACTCACTGTACTAGTACCAAGTTATGGTTAACAGAATTTGAACTATTTAGCTCCGTGGACTGAATAAAGGGTTCGGTTCAACGTTCTATGTAGGCTTCCAAATTTGACGCTAAACTCCTCCAGAATACCTAAGAAGGCGTCGACAGAAATTTTGAGAATACAACATAAAAGATGAAGACAATATTCCGAATATTCTTAATAATCAACAGATAGAAGGTGAGCAAGAGACACAGAGCAGCAGTAATTGCCTGCAAAATGTTAAAGAATGTATCGTTCAATATGGGTTCCAAAGAGTCCATGACATTAACAAGACTGGTGCAAGTAATGTTTTAGAATGAATATTATAATAGAAAATATTGACTTACCTAAAGTTGGATATCATTTTAGATAGCAGGAATTATGAAAAGAAAAGAAAAAAAGACGTAAGAAAAATGCGATATTTATACCATAAATTGTTTTTCTAAACTAATGACAAGGAAGGGACTATCGATCTTAGGCAAAGTTAGTTGATTTTCTCTTTCCAGGTAGAAATGCCCAGACATGCGTTAACAATCACACTCACACACACACACACATATATATATATATATATATATATAAGTAGTATATAGTATTTTTCTTCGTGTTTTTGGTTCACACCAGAAACGAAAACAGAATGGAAGTAAATTTATATATTTCTTCGTGTTTTTGGTTCACACTAGAAACGAAAACAGGATGGAAATAAATTGATAATACTAAAATAACCGGTCTTTGGTTTTTTTTCTTTAAAGATTATATATATATATATATATATATATATACATATATATATATATATATATATCCAAGATCGAGCTTGTGTTAATATAAGTAGCTTACCGGACGAGTTGTAGAAGCTTGTCAACCTGACTCTCCCCCATCCACTGTTTTTAATGACTTTTCTATTCTTATCTCCGTATAATTAGTTTACAATGTAACAGATTAAAGAATAGGTTAGAGGATAAATTGTTATATACTCAATCAATGAAAATTTTTTATCAACAAATTTAATTATTGGAAAATCAATGTCCTTGAAAATGTTCAAATGCTTTTTACACCAAAACGAATCACTTGTCTCATAATCGTTTTGTGTATACTTTACCGATTGGACGTAGTTCCCGTGGATTAATGGCTAAAGCGTTGAACTTTTGTAACGTGATATGGACAGATGAAGATAGAAAGAGAACGTGAGGCTAATTTCTGGCAAGGGGAGTTAGAAGGAAAATTAAGAAAAAACAGAGTCTACGGAACGGCCAGCTGACCTCAGAAGATAAGGCCAAACGCTATCTGTAGGTTAGCAAAAAAAAAAAAAAAAAAAAAAAAACAACAAAAAACCCCCAGAGATCTTAAATCTTCTGAGCAAGAGTGGAATCACTAGGAACAGACATGTTCCTCCTTCAATCACTAGGTGGAAGCAAGGGGATGACTCAGGGTTGAAAATCAGTTGGCGTGACGACTGTTGTACTCTAGCCAGAGAAATGTAAAGAGACGAAAATTACGAGCCTCCTTTTATGGTGAACTCCGAAAAGGGGTATCACTCTAGAGGCGCAGTTGTGGAGACAAAACTAGCGAACAAGTACATTAGAACTGCAATAGAAAACCCGAGAGAAAATTAAAGATTTGTATGTGTTCCCATTCTCGCCTCATGTGATCCTTCTCTTTGTTCATCTCACGCAATCGACTCAACTTTCATACTCTATTTTCCCGACGACTACTTTGAAAGTGAAGAAGCGAAAAAACATTTGTGTTAGTCAACTAAGGTTTTTTTTTGTAATCATCACCTTTTCCCATGGTGATGGTTACAACAGGTTCCAACTACCACTTAAGACGTAACGATACAAGAATAAACCCTTTCGCCACGTGGTGATAAAAACGTGTATTTGGTACTGTTATGTTACTCTTTGACATAGTAGTAAGGAAGTAAAGTTGGCGACCGCAGTCGAAAGCGACAAGAAGGCTCCCTTTTCAATAGCTACTACACCGAGGTGTAGGTGAGGGCGCTACTCCTTTACCTGGATTGCTCCACTTTACGCTTAATACGTACCTTACATTGCTGAGTGTTAAGCAAGGAGGTATCAAGTACTATTTTTAAAGTCTTTGGTATGACGCGACCTAAGATTAAACCTAGGTTTTAAAAAACGCTCGTTGGCCTAGTGGGTAGAGTGTTCGCCAATGGTCTTGGAGACCTTGGTTCAATCTCAGGTCACGTCATATCAAAGACTTTAAAAATGGTCCTTGATACCTCCTTGCTTTACACTCAGCGTTTTAAGTTACGTACCAAGAGTAAAGTGGAACAATTCAGGGAAAGGAGTAGAGCCCTCCTCTACACCTCAGTAAAGTAGCTATTGAAAAGGGAGCCTTCTGGGAGCCTTCGACTACGGTCGCCAACATTTTGTAAGCGAGATCATTTTTGGACTAATGCTTGTGGGAAAGCTTTTAACCCTCTCAGCTATAAATGGGATATTGTTGTTTTTCGAGAAGGATGAGTTAGGCAATTAAATAACCCATAAAGCTTGATATGCCATTAAATCAAGTCAAACATACTTTTTTCGCTGCTTACATAACTATGTCTCATCACACCACTGTGTTGCATCATACAGTTTGTTGAGTTTGAGTTTGAGTTTTGTTTAACGGCATATCAACCCCTGTGGGTCATTTAATGCCAAAAAGGTTATTTTGAATTTCAGTCATTAAAGTAGCAGTTCTATAGAGATGTTTGGTTATATCTTGCTGAAAAAGTTGCTTTCTTTTAGAAAATTAAAAATTTTTTCAGGGTTTGTATTCTTAAAGATGTCCCTCAGGTTTCTTGCTTGATAGTACTTGGTACGGATATGTTTAAGGTTGTTACAATTTAAAAGGATATGTTTGGTTGTGAGTTGTACTTTGCATGATGGGCACACTGGGGCATCCTCCCCTTGTAACAGGTGTGAATGAGTAACGTGGGTGTGCCCAATACGCAATCTGGCAAGTATTACTTCTCTTCTGATGCTTCTGTAGCCTGTTGGCCACTCTCCGATAGCTTCTTGTATTTCATGGAGTTTGTTTTGGGTCTGATTGTCCCATGATTTCTGCCATTTGTCTGATATAAATTTCTTTATGGTTGGTTTTAGATCTGTATATGGGATTTTTGATTTGCACATATCAATTTGAAGAGCTTTTTTGCAGCTTTGTCTGCTTTTTCATTTCCTTGGATGCCAATGTGACTTGGTATCCAGGTGAATATGATGTTATTATTTTTAGAGAGGGTGTTTAGTTTGTTTAGGAGCTTTGTGATCAAGGGGGATGATGTATCTCTGTTCTGTAGTGCTAGTAGGACTGATTTGGAGTCTGTGTATATGATAAATTTGGAAGCTTTATGATTTGCTATGATATTCATAGCTAGATCAATGGCTGTGGTTTCTGCACTATAAATTGAAGCTTCATTAGGTAGGCGTTTTAGGGTTTCTTTTTTTTGAGAAATAGCAGCACAGCCTACTTTTTTTCCTTGTTTGGATCCATCTGTATAGATGTGATAGTGATCTGGGAACTTATTTTGTATTTTTATGAGTTTCTCTTGATAAGTGATGGGGTGTGTTTTTATTTTGGGTAACTTAGGCAGTTCTAAGTTTATAGTTGGTTGCCTTATGGTCCATGGTGCCGTTTTGGAGAGTATGGTATGGTGTACTATTTTAGTGTTGATTTTGATTTCGTTGAGGAGGTCACTTATTCTTAAGCTAAAAGGTCTGCTTTTTTTAGGGTTATTTTGATACAGGTTTTCATATTTTGTTTTGCCGGTGTAGTCATAAGCAGGATTTTGTGGACAGGAGATGAGTTTGATGTAGTACTGTAGTGCTAATTTTTGTCTTCTTAAATAGAGAGAAGGTTCGTTTGCTTCTATGTATAGACTTTCCTTTGGGGAAGTATTAAAGGCTCGTAAAGTAAGGCGAAGTCCTTGGTGGTGTATTGTTTCCAGTCGTTGTAAGTAGGATTTTCTGGCTGCTCCGTATATGAAGCAGCCATAGTCAAGTTTTGATCTTATTAGAGATCTATATAGCTTGATAAGTGTCTTTCTATCAGCACCCCAGTCTGTGTGGGCTATGGCTCTCAATAGTTGCATGGCTTGATTGCATTTTATTCTTAGCTTTTTTATATGTGGGATAAAGGATAATTTAGAGTCAAAGATAATGCCAAGGAATTTATGTTCATCTGTTATGGGTATTTCAGTGTTATTTAATGTAAGTTTAGGGTGGTTGTGCATCTTGTGGATTTGACAGAAGTGTACACATTTTGTTGTACTATTTGAAATTGTAAATCCATTTTCTGTGGTCCATTTTTGGATTTTATTTATGCATTGTTGTACTTTCCTTTCTATGGATGTCATGTTTTTTTAATTATAGCAGATGAGAAAGTCATCTACATATAATGACCCTTTGATTTCTGGAGGGAAGCAGGATGTTATGCTGTTTATTTTTATTATAAATAGGGATACTGATAAAATACTGCCCTGAGGAACTCCCACCTCTTGTGGCTTCGAATCAGAGTATGTGCTGCCAATCAGTGTCCTGAAAGATCGGTCTTCAAGAAAGTTTTGGATGAAGATGGGAAGTCTACCTTGTAACCCAAAGTTTTTAAGGTCTTTGAGAATACCGTATAGCCACGTTGTGTCATAGGCCTTTTCAAGATCAAAAAAGACTGCCACCAGGTGTTCCTTTTTTATGCATGTTTCTCTGATTAGAGTTTCTATATGAACCACCTGGTCCATTGTGCTTCTTTTTGTTCTGAAGCCTGCTTGTAGGTTTGAGAGCAGTTTATTTGATTCAAGAAACCATATTAGTCTTTGGTTTATCATCCTTTCTAAAGTTTTGCATGCACAACTAGTTAGGGCTATGGGCCTATAGCTGGTGGGATTTGTTGGGTCTTTTTGTTTTTTGAGGATGGGGATGATTGTAGCTTGCTTCCATAAAGTAGGGATATTGCCTGAGATCCAGATATTGTTATATATGTTTAGGAGATATTTCTGGGAAATTGAAGGTAATTCTTTAAGAAATGTGTAGTGGATTTCATCTGGACCAGCAGCTGAGTTATTGGATTTGGATAATGAATTTTGGAGTTCATCTAGGGTGAAAAGTTGGTTGTAGCATTTAGTATCGTCAGAGGTTAACTTTATTTTGTTCTTTTCTTCTTTGATTCTGATGGAGTTAAATTTGTTGGAATATTTTTTGGTAGATGATGCTTGGGCAAAGTTTTCTGCCATCAGATTAGCTATTTGTTTTTCACTCAAAGCTTTTGTGCTTCCTAGGGAGAGATGATTTATAGGAGTGTGGACAGTTTTATTTGATATTTTCTTTACAAAGTTCCAAATTGTTTTGGGATTAGTATTTGAGTTTATTTTTGCAGTGAAGTTTCTCCAGGAGGACCTTTTAGCTTCTTTAATTGTGCGTCTAGTTTTAGCTCTTTGTCGTCTATATTTGTCTAGATTTTCTGATGAAGGGTTGGTTTTAAATTTCCTGAGGATTCTTTGGCGTTCTCTGATCATAGTTTTGCCCTCCTCCGTAAACCAGGGATTGTTATGTTTTGGGGATGTTGTAGTTTTAGGTATGGTTTTGTTTGCTATATTAATTAGGGTATTTGTGAAATGTATTATAGGTTCTTCTTGGTTTGTATTTGTTTCTGGGATTAGGGTGTCAAGGCATAGTTTTTTGTAGGCTTGCTACTTTGCTTTTTTGAAGTTCCATCGTGGGGTTTTTGAGACTGTTTGTGGGTCTGATTTTCCTGGTTTAGTATTTTCTATTATGATTTGAAAGTGGTCACTGCCGCAGGAATCTTCATGTACCCTCCAGTTATATTCTATAAAGGTGGCTGGATAACTGAGTGTTAGATCTATAGCAGAGAATGTACCTGAGGATGAGCTTAGGTGGGTTTGAGCTTTCCGATTGTGGAGACATAGGTTGTTGTTATTAATGATTTTTTCAAGGGTCTGACCTCTTTTGTTCGTTGTCCTGCTTCCCCACAAAATGTGGTGGCTATTGAAATCTCCCATCAATATATATGGCTTAGGGAGTTGATCTATTAAGTTATTTAGCTGTTCTTCGTTTATAGGGTCTTGAGGTGGAATGTATATAGAGCAGATGGCGGTGGTTTTGTGTAAAGTTGCTGAAATTGCTACTGCTTGTAGGGGGGTGCTGATGTTGATTTTGCTTTGGGGAATGTTTTTCCTTATTAGGATTGATACACCACCCGAAGCTCTTAGTCCCGTGTCATGTATATAGTCATATTGCTCATAATTTTTCATGTTTGTTTTATCATTGCTTTTTTTTAATGTTTCTTGGAGACATATAATGGTAGGATTTTGTTCAGTTATTAACAGCTGGAGTTCGTTGTAATTTGCCTTGTAGCCACGACAGTTCCATTGGATTATCTTGTGGGTATTTTGGTATTTGGCCATAACTATTTATGCAGTGTGTGTCTTGGGTTTAGGGTGTACTATTTAATTTTTGTATTTTCGATTTTAGGTATCGAGTCCATTTCGGTTTCCATACTTTCTATGTTTCTGGATTTATTTTTGGTTTTTGAAGGGGTGTGTTCAGTAGGTTTTTGTTTTTCTTCTTTTTCTGTGGTTCTTGAGGTTGATCGGTTTCTGTTTTTGAACGTTAGCGTTTCATTTTTTTGGCTAGAGGTTGAAGGGATGTTTTTTGATTTGTCAGTTGGAGTTAGTTGTACATTGGGTATAATAGTTTTAAGGGTTTTGATTAGTTCATGTAGGTCGTTTATTAAATTTGTTAATTCTTCTTCTATTTTTGTTGTTTTTATTTGTGTTTTTGCTTCGTTTTCTACTTGGTTTGAGGGAGTCCTGGTTACCTGAGAGAAAGTTAATTTGTTAAAGGGATTTTCTATTAGTCTTCTTGCTTCAGGGAAGGTAATGTTTTTGATGATTTTCATTTTGATAATTTCCTTTTCCCTTTCCCAGATTTTGCAGTACTTTGAGTCTGCTCTATGATTCCCTTTGCAATTGTTACAGTTTAGGCTGTTTTTGCAGGATTCCTCTATGTGGTTTGGTTCCTGCTCTCCACATTTGACACACACTTGTTTTCTTGTGCAGTGCTGCTTCAAGTGTCCATATTTCTGGCAGTTATGACATCTTCTGGGATCTGGGATATATGTCTCAACTTTAACCACTGTATAGCCTATTTTTATTTCTAAAGGGGGTTTTGGGTTATTAAAGGTTAGAATGTAGGTATTGGTTTCAATTATTTCATTTTGTTTTTTTAATGTTATCCTTTTGACGTCTATTACATTTTGTTTTTTTAGTTCATTTTTAATTTCCATTATTGAGCATAATGATAGCTCTCCATTTCTTATCTCCCCTTTAGAGGTGTTTAATCTCTCATGGGGGTAAGCTTTTATATCTATGTTGTGGATTTTTTTTGGCTTTAATATTATTTCGGCTTGTTTTTTTCCTGTCACCTCTATAAGGATGGTTCCATTTTTCAAGTTTTTTACGGTTTTGGGTGATATTAGAGCTGAAATACATTTTTCTATGATGAAGGGGGATATTTTTGTGAGCGGTAGTTTTCTTTTGATTCTAGAATGATGAACCTTGGATATGGCTCATCATTGTCTGACTCACATTCAATATGGGGTCTTTTTGCTTGGGTTTTTGTTTTAACAGAAGCCATAAAAGTGTTGGATGAGTTTCACTGAACATGCTCCCCACCCACCTCGGAGCCCCATATGGGGATGTGCCTAGGGGGAAACCCATTCGCCTAGCAACACCAGGGCTACATGTTAAGTATACTCATGCTGGTGATAGACGAATTTTTTTGTCCCTGGGTTATCGTTCCCAAGATAACTACTTCCCCAGGGACAGAAAGGACTACGAGTCTTTCCACAGCATGATTGACCCTACAGCCATCGTCCTCATTTAGATTTAAAAAAAAAAATCTAAGAGAGTACTGTCATGACCAGCCGATTGATCGGATCGGGCCTCTCCGACCGCCCGTCTAGTCCAGTAAGGGCCAAAGTGGTGTGTTGCAAGAGACTTGACCACTCAAATTTCAGGCCAAGTACTGCTCAACCACCAAGATCCCGTCCTTAAGCATCACGGGTCGCCACCCACGGCCAACAGGTAGCCTCGTTGGGGGGGTACCCCTCTGCAGAGGTGCAGTCGGCGTATTCTACAGCCCCAGCTGACAGGGCGAAAATAACTCATGAAGGTCGATATGCCATTAGATAAAAAAACGAAACCAAATCAAAAAATTATTTGCTCAGTCAGCTGTAGAAAACATCGATTGCACCTCTGCAGAGTTGTAAGAACCTGTCAATGAGCGTCCTGGATATAACACTAAACAATCTGATGGTGAGGTTGCAGTGATGCTGGGGCTTTGGGGAATGTGGAACACCCTTTCATTGCCATTGCTTCCAGGTCTACACTGGCCTGGAATGGTAGCACCTGATAGGGCCCTATCTATGGGTTAAATAGGTATAAACTGCATACATATGTTCAACTGAATAGATTGAAATAGAAACGTTTTAGACAAAAAAATCTGCGTACTTATGCAGAACAGAATTGTTTAAAATTGAACTGTTTGTGACATTAAAACTACTTATGCTAAACTTAATTGTTTAATATAGAACTGTTTTAACATTTTACTGTGTGTGAACAAAATTTATATTCATATTAAACTATATTAGCTGAATTAGAACTGTTTGAATAAACTGAATAGCTTGAAATAGAAAAGTTTACAACAATTAAATTGTTTACTCATGATACGAGTAAATTGAAGTAGAACTGATTATTTGAATAGAAATGGATTTAAATAGAATTAAACTGCGTACTTATGCTGAACAGATTTTTTTAAATTATAACTGTATGACAAAACTGAATTACTTGAAATAAAAATGTTTTTGATAAAAGCTGTATACTCACGCTAAACCGAATTGGTTGAAACAGAACTGACTATTTGCATAAAAATGGATTTGGCTTTAAATAATCTACAAAAGG
Organism: Sepioteuthis lessoniana; assembly: GCA_963585895.1. Lineage (NCBI taxonomy): Eukaryota > Metazoa > Mollusca > Cephalopoda > Myopsida > Loliginidae > Sepioteuthis > Sepioteuthis lessoniana. The sequence goes on from CAUZXS010000400.1 coordinate 19,987, forward strand.
TTGATACCATAAAACCAAACCAACTAAACAAAAGATTCTGGTAACGAAACATTTTTTCTCGCTTCAATTGACCATTCAGTGATTTTTTTAAACGTGAATACTTGAACCCGAATCCTTTATTCAGACGATATTTGTTGAGCATAGACAAGTTTGTTGTTTTTTTTTTGTTTTTTTTTTGTAGCCCTAACTGTTTCTCTGACCTTTAAGTTTGGTATATTTTTTATTAAGCCGTTAACAAGTCAACCCTATCTGTCAATTCTATTTCAGACCGTTTTTGTGAAGATGGTTTAGCTTGAAGTTAAAGTCATTACGAGTCTTTATCTTCAAGTTTTTCGATTACCATCGTTATAATGCCCGATAGGTTTTCTTTTGTTCTTTCCATGATGGCGAACACTGCATCGGTTAAAATCGAAAACATTTGAGTGTAAAATTATTCTCCAAGTATTAGTTTGATATATGTTTTGTAAGCATTTACTAAAAAAAAAAAAAAAAGTTGTATCAAACTAATTATAATAATAGTCAAAATATTTAAATTTGTTCATGCAACATGGAACCACAATATTTTGATTGCTGCTGGTAATCTAATTACTTTGCTTTTCTATCATTGTTTTCTTATCAAATCAGAACGTTTGCCAAACCAATTTTATTATTTTGTATTTGTTTTAATTCCCATTCTAGTTACCGGTTAAAATGTAATCCAGATCTTATTAATACTTTATATTGCATTAAGCTCCAATGACAGTTTTTTCTCCTCGAGATACAATTTGCTATAGTGTTTAACTAGAACTGGTAAAATACATGTAAATTCAGACGAGAGGAGTTGGGTCACTGCGAGGGTTATAATTGGCTTAGACCAGCAAAAAGTGTATAGTAAATCTACTCAAATATAATAGTCTGTAAAATACTAGTGATCCTATTTACCAACCCCTCCGCTCGGGCAAGATATGACACAAGGTCAATTTTTAAGCGGAGTTTAACAGGTTTGAATTCAGAGTTTTCCTTCTCCTAGACTAGTTGCCTAACCAAGGCTGAAGAACCTAGTCTGTCCTACTATTTACCCATAGCTGGAGGGAGAATAATTGGATTCATACCTTTCCCAAGGGTATTAGTGCTATGTGAAATGCAGTCTTGTCCAGGATTTGAACTCGTGTCGCCGTGTTCATTTCCTACGACGATAACAATTACACCACGGGCACCTGTAAAATACTAGTGATATGGCGCGTTTTACTTAAGTACCAGCCAACAATTTCAATATATATATATATATATATATATACACACACACGAAAGTATATATATATACATTCATACACCAAAGTTTATATATATATATATATATATATATATATGCGGCAAGAAGCTGACGATGGCAATATAAAATCTAACAAATGCAGACTACGCAGATGATCTAGTACTTACGAAAAATGCACCATTCCCGGAAGAATCATTACTGAGTAGACTAAAAAAAGTAGGAGGCGTTATTCTCAACGTTACTGAAAATGATAGAGAACATACGTTTAAAGCAGTAGTAAGACACCTCCACTTCAGTTGGCAACCTTCAAAAATTAGTTGACACTTTTGCATAAGATGATATCCACACCTTATCCACTAAAAGTGAGGAGGCCTAGCAAAGGCATAGAATGCTATTGATAAGGTTAGTGGTCATAAGGATTTCTTATCCCGTAAAAAGACAAAAACGGCGTTTCTTCTTAGTTGTAACTAGGTCTCTGCGAATATATGGATGCACATCATATAAGCTGAAAAAAACCCAGGGAGAAAAGTTTCTAACTCTTTGAGGATGATGTGTTCTGTCTACATCAAATCGTAGGAGAAAAAAAGTGCAGCAATCAGCGTCAGTATAACGAAGTATCTCCATCTCATAAACCATTAAATAAAAATGAAAAAGCTACGTATTGACAGGCGGATAACGACAAGCATAGACTCAATTACGTCACGTATGTATATACGAAACTTGCTGCCAAGAAACGATAGTAGTTAGTGATGGCTCTCTCTCTCTCTCTCTCTGTGTATGTATATATACACACATATATATATATATATATATATACACATACATACACACATTGAGCAAAAGGATGTCTTTACATAAAAGCAACATGGTAATACTAGAAAATAATTAATCTTGTGTATTAAAACATCTCTACTAATATTGGTCAATTTACTTCTCATGTCAATATAGGAGACTGATGAAAATTCGTTAATAAAAAAAAACCTGGATTGATTTTATCAAAGGAAAACAAAGTCTAAGGTAACAGATTAAATTTAGATATACGTATGTGGAATCCAATGCTTTATCACACAGATGTCAAAAAAAAAAAAAGGTTTATACAGGCATGCATTAATGCAAACATGTGGAGAGAAAAGAGAAGAGAGGAAAACACAGAAAGATGTTTGTCTATGAATATGAATGTACATAAATACTTAAAGAAGGACACTAGTTGCATATTACGAAGAAAAAATATGCATCGTTCAGGTAGCCACCTAAATTTACCAACAATGTTACATTCAAGCATAAAAACACTAAAACTAAGATAAATTACATTCGTATCAAAACTATCTTCATATTAGGAGCAATTACTAAAGACTAACGTGCTGATCATAAATCTCTTGAAGATGTCTGGAATATAAGTAGAGCACAAATAAGTAATAAAAAAACACCTGATTTCAAAATCATTTGTGGTCCTATTCTGCTTAAAATATTTCTACGTATCGATGGAAATACATTTATATACATATATATAAACAATAAAAAACTAGAGCACCCACTTATTATCAAACGACTTTGCAGATTACACTCAACATCAAACAAAGAAATCGTTTTTTGCTGGATTCCAAGCCACATTGGGTGAGAGGAAATCATAGAGCAGACGCGGCTTTAGACGTGACCCCCGACAAGTACAACATCCCATACACCGATCTGAAACCCAAAATAAATAATTTCATTCCATAAAAAATGCCAACAACGCTGGTAAAGGAATGCCAATAATAAACTATTCCTTTTTTGGGAGAATGGCACCCAGCTTTCCGAAAATCACGAAAAGAACAAGTAACAATAACGCGATTGCGTATTGGTCACAGTAGACTTACGCACTCTTTATACTCAAGCAAGAACAGCAACCACAGTGCTCGACATGCCAAATGCCCTGCATGATCAAACACCTCTTTGAGTGTAAAGTTTTTAATGACACCAGAAAACACTATTTCCACGCAAATACCATGAACGACTTATTTGAGAACGTCCACATGGATAATGTTTTGTTGTTCTTGAAAGAGACCGGGTTGTACAATCCTTAAAGCACAACAAACTAATCAACTGATAGCAAATAATTGCTGAATAGAAGTACCATTATGTTTGTGCTAGTAGAAAGAGTAGTGTGAAATAATTAAAAAAAAACTATCATCACAATATAAACTCATTTCATATAGAAATACTTGAAAATATTTACTCGTATGTGAGTAAATACAAAGGTTGATATGCAATTAAACAAAGAAACCAAATTATATGAGTAAATGAGTTGTTTGGCTTTAGTATGGTATCATTAAATTATGTGTTTACAAACCGTACATATTTGTAAACAGACTTTGGTATTAAATAACCTATTGATGTTGATGTGCCATTAAACCCAAACAACCAAAAACTGATCCTCAATTCATGTAAAATGCTCCAAAAACAGTCTGAAACATTCCATAAATTTCTGTGGTATTTTTTACAAGTTTAAAACATACTTTTATTGCATAGCGTTCTTCTAAAATGTCCTCATATCCGGATAGTATTTTTGAAATTGACCTGCTGTGCCAATCAGGTTCTAGTAGGGTGTATTCCAATTCCTGCTGTATCTGTTCACTTGAAGCTGAAATCATAAAACTTGGTCAGTCATCCCATAACATGTATAGCAATAACACAGAATTTTCAAGAGTCTACGACAATTTTAGATGTATGTACGAAAAAAGGCTGGAAGCCTACTGAATGCACCACGTATATACATACCTATATATACATAGATAGATAAAAAACATGTACATAGACACATAATATATATATATATATATATATATATATTCATAAACTGATGTATAGATATAATAATTATACACACATATATAATATACATACACAGATGTATATATTATATACACACGTAACATAATACACACACACATATAATATATTTACATTCACACTTAATAGGTATATACACACATCCACATACATTATAAAAATATGCACACACACACATTAACACACTATTATACCTTATTATAACCATGTGGGAAACCTTATAAAATGACAAAAATATACAAAGACCTCTGGTGCTTGCAGCTACACCACGTATAATTATAATATATACCCTGACAAGTTGATATATCATTTAGATTTTTCACGCAAATTACAAAATATAATTTTATCTACGAACTAAACTCCTTTCATTTACAAATTCCCTTGCCCCGGAGAATAATGCCCCGCCCCATAAACAAGTAACTAATTTCAAGCAAACGACTGCTACTCTGCCTTTTTTAGTTTAAGATATAATTCCTTCGACATTTTAACGGATTTTATAAAAAAATTATTTCTTACTAAGTTTGTGTGAAGGCATTCATTTTCCAATTGTACGTTTAATGCTCTCGAAAGTGAAGAAAGTGTTAAACATTTCTACTTCCCTCTGATATTGACCTTGTTCTCAATTTTTAAACAACGAAAGCTGAAGATTGACATCAGTTTGTTTCTATGTTAACGCGATAAGAATCCGATTACATGCATTCTTAGCCTTTTGGGAATTTTATTTTACATTTTGAGCTTACATAAATGTCAAATACGTTCTTTCAAAATCAGAGATCTTTGAAAAAAAGGATTGCTTCACATTGTTTATATCCTGTCCTATGTAACAAATTATTGTTTTGTATGAAAGCATTTTCATAAGCATTCAGTTCAAAAATTATCGAGATTGAAGAGCTTTTTTCCGATACAGAAACCAAGAACGAATGAAATAAATTTTCTATACCTTCTACAGTTCTTTTGTTTATTCTACATCTTCAAGATATTCTTATTGCCATTTGACATACTTATTCCAATGAGGTCTCCATTGGTCACAACATCTGATCTTTCCGCTTTTAATATTAGGTGAATCTGCAACCTGTCTTTTAGATATAAATTTTCAAATCTTACTATAGAGATATATTCCAACAAGAACGCACACATATATATGGTTGGTTAGGTTTTATAGCATATAATCTATTATCGGTTATGAAATAGCATCGTATTTTTATACATATATTTTGGATATATGATTTCTAAACACATTTTGTCGATAACATTTTTAAACGAGACCGCGGTCCCTCTTAGGCACGAAGTTAGATTGCTTCACGTATTTCTAGCATGAATAATTCTATTTAATATCAAATATTTGTTTGAATACTGTTAAATTATTTCAAATATTGCTATGTAACACTAACTATTTAACATCAGTCATTCGTTTGCCCACTGCTGAATGGTTTTATTATTATTTCTTGTTAATTTTATTTTGAAATCATTTAGCCAACATTTGTTTGCACATGATTATTGCTATTGTTTCTATACAGATGGTTTTAATTATTGCTATCAAACACAAATATTTTGATTTAAGATTAATCAATTGTTTTTTCATTGTAAAGTTTTTTCAAGTATTGCTATTGATCACTATTCATTCGTTTGCACAGTTAAATGGTTCCAAGTATTGCTATGTTAATCCAATACTTCTATTTTGTATACAAGTAAACGGTTTCAAGTATTTCACATTAATAGTTTTATTTTCCCACAGTTAAATGGTTCAAAGTATTGTTATTTATCACTCTTAATTCAATTAAACATCAGTCATATATTTACATACAGTTTAAATGGTCAAACAATTCTATCAGACCCATAGATAAAACCATATCTGGGGTATCTCTCCAAGTCAGAGTGGACCTGGGAGCTATGCTAATGAAGGGGTGCTCCACATAACCAAAGCTCTTAGAGAGTTTGTTGTCTTATCACTCGTTCAGCAGTCTTACTCCTGTGTGGGTAAACAAATAGTGTATACTACAGCCCCCAGCCGCCTAGGCCTATAGCTTTTTGAGACCAGAAAACTCAATTTCTCTTTTAGTATAGGGCTTTTCCAAGATGTCTTTATACATCTCTGGGGTGGGGAGGTAAAAATAAAAATTTGGTCGTATTGGGCTCCATAGAGGTTGAACTTTCTCGTTTATATTTATAAACTCCAACAAAAAAAAATCGTTGGATCATGCCAGATATTTAAAAAAACTGAAACAAAATATCTCAAGCTTTAACGAAATATCTAGCTAATTTTACAAGTTCGTATTTGATGGAATATGGGTTTCATTAGAAAGGAAAAAAAGGACTTTAAATATAGAACGTGGTACTTGCTGCTCAAACTAAGGAAAGAGCAACTGGTCTTTAACAAGGATGGCTTTTTCATTACATCATCTAAGAAAGCTGATATGCCATCAAAGAAACCAAAACTAAAAAAAAAAAAAAAAAAAAAAAAAAATGCAACCATTATCTTCTTCGTACCCAGCAAACATTATTCCCATAAAAATATTTTAAGAATAAAAGTAGCGTTAACATGTTTAGTTGACTGATTCATTTTTAATTTAAATTGTATTAAATACTGATAAGCTTTTTTTCTTTACATTTTCGATTAATTTATTTGGTGGGGATGAATGAAATAGATTTTGCTGACAAGACGTACATCTAGTAAAAAAAATTAGAAGCTCTTTTTTAGTGAGTCAGAAAAGTAATGGACTTGCAATATCCAGTATTTTACCAAAATCCTTCGGTTGAGAAATTATCGAGACTGATTTTTAATTTGCTTTCAGGTTTTTACTAACTCGTTCACATAAAGTCCAGAAAGCTAGATATTGTTCTTTTAATTATGTTATATCCTCGGCTGTACACACTCCATCATACATCTTTTAAATTTTAGGAGGCAGTCAGCAGCTGGAGCTATAGAATACACTGACTACATCTTTGCAGAGGAGTAAGATCCCTCAATGAGTTGGGCCCAGTCGGCTGGGGCTGCAAAACACACCAACAGGATCTCTGCGGAGTAATAAGATTCCTCCAACGAGTGTCCTGTATATGACACTAAATATAATGGTGAGGCTCCTGTCATGTTGGATCTTTGGGGAATGTGAGTACCCCTTGATTACCCTCATTACCAAGTCCACTTTGGCTCGGATAATGTCCTAAGTATGAATAAAATAGAACTAAACGGCGTACTTATGCTAAACTAAAATTTTTGAAATAGTACTTTTTTCATCTTTAAACGGTGTACTTATGCAAAACTGAATTACTTGAAATAAAATTGTTTTGATTTAACTTTGTGTGAATAACTGATATTCAGTAGAATAGTTAGCAATACATTGCAATATTGGTACAATTTGACTTTGTTGACTAAATTGGACAGATTGCAATTCAACTGTTTGATATTTAAACTGTGCACTTATGATAATCTAAATTGTTTGAAATACAACTGGTTGCCTAACCAAGGCTAGAAAACCCAGTCTGCCCCACTCTGTTCCATGTATGCAAGTGGATTCGGTATTTAATAACCAACAATGATTGAAATGCCATAAAAAGGAACCAAATATTTTAAATTTCAAATGTAAAATAATCAAGCTTCTATTTTCGTTTGCAATGATTATATGCATCCAGCGTTGAGAAGCGGCGAATTCTCTTCATTGAAAATTCTTTTTCATTCTCAGAAGATTTTTCTTTTCATGCAGTTTTACATTTTCTTTTTTTTTTTCTTCACATTAATTCTTAATTCCTATTACAATAGATTGAAATTCTTCATTATAATTGCTATTTGAAATTTCTATTGCTTTTTCGGTTTTCTTACTAAAGCATAATAAAAATGGACTTTAAGATATTTCACAATATCAATACTGAAGAATTATAAAATTTACATCAGAATCGCTTCAACACAAGGTGTTCAAAACATAACTCCAACGTAGCAAGAATTTTCTGGGGTGTGGTTAATCATTCCTGAGTAGTGGTTAACGTGCTTGAAAGCGACATTGGAATTCTAACACAAACTACAATCACTGTATTACGTTCACTTTCGTACTAATAATCTTGGGAAAGGCACGAGACCCGCCTCTCCCTAGCTATGGATTAAATGATGTCCTTCATCTACAATGATGGATTTGGCGTTAAATATTCCATGCAGTTTGATCGGCACTACCAAGGATAATCTAATGATTTAAAAAATTTAATTTGGCACAAAGCCAGGGGCATTGGCACCCTGGGAAAATTGAAATCCTTTCCAATAGTTTAATATCATTACTTAATCATTATACCACAAAGTGGTAGTGGATTACATGTAAAATAATAGGTGTTGCGCAGAGTGCAACGGTTATAGTCGTAGGAAATGGAATTTGTCCTATTTCTGACTATTTTGAATGATCTGTTGAAATTTTGGAACATTTTGACTTGTTTATAACCGTGGCTTTATGAGTACTGGAAGCGTGCCTAGCACCATAGGAAATGGAATCGGTAAACTGAGTACCACTCTTGGAATAGTTTATTTGCGCCTAAGTATTTGGGAAAGCATGGACTGGTCTCTTATTCCTAACCTGTGCGCAAATAGTCAGTCAGACTATGTTCGCTTGCATGAATACGCTAACCAGTCGATGAGTAGACAAACCGAATATAACCCAGCTTTTCTCAGATGAAAAAATAGTCAAGTGTCTCGTCCTCTTCGTGGCGGCGGGGTCGAGAAAATACATTCGTACATATTTTTAGGGGGTGCTCGTGGTGTAGTGGTTATCGTTGTAGGAAATGGACACGGCGACACGAGTTCAAATTCTAGACCAAGGTGATTGCATTTCATAGAGCCCTAATGCCCTTGAGAAAGGTATAAATACTCTTACTTTCCCTCCAGCTATGGAAAGTTGTGGAGCAGACTGGGTTTTCTAGCCTTGGTTAGGCAACCAGTCGAGGAGATAGATAACTGAATTCAAATCTGCTAATCTCCGCTTAAAAAAATTGACCTTTTTTCACATCCTGCCGATGCTTAGGAATCGAATAAATACGTACTTATTCGCTTCGCTAATTCTTATATATTTTCCTGACTAAATAATCGCACCTAAATAAACATTACATTTAAGCATCCATATTTATTCTGATAGATTTATACCAATACATTATTTTGCTGATGTGACCAACTCGGGTCTGAAGTGGTTGTGTCACACTGGGCTACATGTCAATATTTCTTTAGCCTTGGTTTGGTAACCAGTCTAGGAGAAGGAAAATTTTAATTTAAATCAGCTTTACTGCTGTTGGGTAAATACACATAAATAGAAAGGAAGTAATCCTACTTTTCAAATGGCATTCCAGGTCACATAGATCCGGTTTAAAAGTCCTTGTATTCGATAGGGCCGAGAAAAAAAAATTAGAAAAAACGCTCCCCGACAAATATTGATATTAAATATTTATATTTTTCTGGGAGTTTTTTTACAATGGATGCGATTCCCTAACCTCTAAGTAAGAAATAACCCAAGATTACGAGACACGCCGTTCAAATCAATTAATCAAACTGTTTTAAAATATGCATTTTTTTCTGTGCAGTTGCTTGCTTAGAATAACCTTTTTCGTGCAGAGAGAAATCAAGTTACCCAAATACACAACAAACATGAGGGTTAGACATCAATTTAGTCCATAGTACTAAAACATTTTGGATTTTGTGTCAAATATCCTCCACCACGAAAGTGCCTTATGTTCGATATACCTCGACCCTAACAATAATATATTACTTCTAAAACTTTAGAAAACTCAATTTTAGAAGTATCCATAAAAATAAAAATTTTAAAAAACTTTTATAAACACTTGTTCAATATACCCTGCGTCACACAAAACCCTATTTTTTCCTCTTAACCTTTTAATTGCTAAAATGTACAGTATCATTGCACCAGTCAAACTAAAATGATCATTATTATTATTTGTAAACGAAATTTCTACTGCAAGTTCATTGCTTTATAGTATTCCAAATCTACCAGACTTTTTTCGATATCACAAAAAGCTTCAATAAGAATCTATTTCCACAAGAATGCTGCCCACTGAGAGCCGTTTTTAGTCGCTGTCGATCTTTTTCCATGTCAGAACAGAGAAAAGGACCATTTCTAATAACGTTCAAGAAAATATATTTTATTCTTAGGCAAGCCTTGATAATCATAACTGCTGATTTTTATTTATCGCGGCAATGGTGATAGAATTATGGTCCTCGCTTAGAAATAATCTTGCATATTTCCAGAGTAAGAGTAATGGTTGAAAAGCTTAATGAGACAATCTAGTGTATGGTTTAAATATCTGGTATATTATCAGGCAAAATGAAGGCTATTTATTTAATTTCAAGATGGGACTTTTGAAATCATGAAGATCGGATATATTAGTCTCGTGTGACCTGAGCAGTTAATATCAGATTAGTTAACTCCCGTATCTATTTTCGGCTTTCACACTTTCTTCCAAAGATCTCTGAAATCTAAGAGCTCATTTGACGTCATTCCATTACCTTTTATAGTAAAGCAATGTAAACAGAACATTTCTATCCAAATGTGGCCCTATTTCTCTCCTATGCAGGCATATATCTTAAAAATTATAAAAGAAGCGTTTAAAATCACACAGTCGCTAAAAGACTATAACATTAATGTCAGTTTCACAATTGTAACATCAGTGGTGAGATGCTTTTGAAGGTATCAGCTTTATTTTTTAGCTCGTGGGGAAGTGTCTGTCGCACTGTTGTTCACTTACTGATTGGATAGTTAATGTCTTATAACATCAATTCTTATAGGCTATTCAATGCCAAATCCTTCTCTCTCTCTTTATATATATATATATATATATATATATATATATATATATATGATAGATAGATTGATAGAATTCATAATTTGTTAACAATTTCTACTTTCATCATTTAGAATAATTTGTTGGTATCATCCTTTTTAAAAGAACTCGAGATGGTTTGTTGATACAAAATTAAATATTTTCAAGTGTTATTTAAGTTTTAGAATTTTCTTCCTCAAGAATTCCTATCTGATTTGATTTAATCATTTGTTAGCATACTGTTAAATAGGATAAAGTATTTCTATTTAGTACTTATAATTCCTTTCATCATTATTCGTTTGTACACAACCAAATTGTTCCAAATATTGCTATATGATAAAAACAAATTCCATATTAATCATTTATTTACACGTATTTAAATGGTTTTAAGTAGTAATTTACTAAGCTTTTTTGCTTAGATTGGGCACAAGGACGTATGAATGAGGCATTCAATGAGAACCAAACTCCCTCGTGAAGGTTTGGTAGTCTAGCTTGCTAACCATTACACCACTCGAGGTGTTCTTAAATGGTTTTAAGCAGATTAAATTAAAAGAAATAAATAGGACCCGAATAGGTACTAACAGTCCTAGTCATAATGGACATGAAAATCATGTCAATGAATTAGTAATATACATTCCCCAAAGATCCTCGACTGGATCCCCACTCTCACATCGTTTTGTGTCATATCCCGTACATTTTGAGGGAGGTCTTTCTCCTCCACCGATATTCAGCCAGCCTCCTGTATAGACCGAGCCGATTAAGGTACAAAATACTGGACAGCGATGTCGTATTGATCTAGTAAAACTATTTCACTTTCAAACAAATAACCCTGTGAAATGTATAAACCTGTTCATCTCTCAAAGTAGCAATAGATTTAATTGTTCCATTTCTGTTCCTCTACATGGATAGCATCACCATTAACTAAGTCATAAAAGATGATTTACTCTTCTCCCAAAAAGGATTTAATAAGAAAAGAAAAAGCAAAAAATTCTGAAGCACCGCATATGACCACGAATCTCTCAAAACTTTACGCAAGATGGTTAGTTTAACTGATTAAAACCCATAATAATCATTTGTTTGTTATTAAAAGCCGCGTTTTTGACTCCCCTTCTCAACTTACGTAATGCAAAGCTCATCTAATGAATTGAGCACTCGGTAGTCATTAAGGTTAAAACACTCAAAAGAAAAGTAATACATATGCATTGAAATCCCTTTGCTTACGTTGAGTTTTCTGATGGATGTATGGTAAGATAAGCAACTGACGCTAATTCAGCCGGGTTTCGATCCCAGCTTGAACCATTGAGGAGTTGTGATACAAAGAAATAGTGTCTGTGGATGACAATAAATGAGACAAGACGTAAGGAAATCTTACACTATGCAGGTATAAAAATATGAAAAACAAAATATTCAAATGATGTATTTTCTCAACCCTGAAATATATGCCATCGTTTAGCATTCCGCTTTTGTACATTCCATTCTGGGTGATGTTTGTATGTAATTTATGTAGTATCCAAAATTTTTTTTTTTAAATAAAGAATTGAAACAAAGAATGAAAAAAGTCTTCGCATTCTGTGATCTTTAATAGGATTGTTTCAAAATATACCTAACATAATTAGAGTTCGAATTCTCTCCTTTATTTTTAAAATCCTTTAATGGGGTTAAATTTTAAAAAAAAACATTGGAAATATGGCACTCTTTATTCATGTACGTCTGTGTGCGTCTAAGAAGGTATGTGCTGAGTATATATCTCATGGGTTTTTGGATGTATCAAAATACATGAGAAATAATCATCATCATTTATGTGTCTTTACTTGACAAAAGCTGCTCGCTAGGTGTCGAGAGAAAGGTGAGGGATAAATCAAATTTTGTACAATTGTTAATCTACGAAATAAAGATCTGATCGTGAAATACGTCGCTAAAAGAAGGATTACGCAAACGCCATTTTGCTACGTCACCAATGCTTCTCAAACAATATCTTTGCAGGTGCTCTTGTTTATGAGCGCTTTACGCAGGACATTGTCCATCGTTGAAAAAATATATAATTAGCTGTGGTGACCGAATTGGAAAATATGATTTTGTAGCTTAAAACTTGCTCTATTAAGTGGGTGCACAAAAGGTAGCTCTTTTATTTCTAAGTAAACGTTGATGAATCCCTTGATGCAATAACATTGCTAGGTAAACAGAATATGTCTTCTCTGGTGACTAATTTCTGGCAGCTTGTTGATTTGATAGCACATTAATCTTTAGGCATGTCGATATATCTTTTCATCGTTACACAATAGGTCTAGGAAGAAAAATCTAACTAATAAGTGGATATTCTCTGATTTTCTTGACTAGCCCGTACCCACGATGGCGTTCAATGAATGTGCTAGATTTTCCCCCTTGGAAATAATCATCAAAGCATGCCAAAATTATTGATTCCTTTGAATCTCTATCACCATCCATTCTTAGCGTCACTCGCACTATATACGTCCTTTAGATGGTATTCAGTGTCCGCTGAAAGTATATAAATATTAATTTCTACTGGACGACCAACATTGGTTTGAACATGCGCAGAAATCCGCAGAACACCGCTTATGAGTTCGTTTTTAATTCTCGAACTTAGCTAAAGTACTGACTGCTATAGTCAGTCCAACGACCACACGGAAATATGTTCTCGATCATGAAATAAAATAATTCTTTCAAGCTAGAGCTAGAGTATAGTTTCACCACTTGGATTCTTGTGAAAAATTTACAGAAAAAAATGAATGTAAAGGATGCAATGTGGAGTTTTAAGTAGATCTTGGAAGAAGCATACTATAAAACAGTAGCTGTCAGGACATTAACCTCCCATCAACATGATCAAAGTAAGACGAGCAAGAAATGCTGAGGGCTGCTGGGTAACTAAGGACAAATTCCTAAGTGCCTTCCTCTAATGACTACTACTCATACACATGCCAGTGATTGCTGAGCAGAAAAAAACTTACATTCATTCTATGCGCAGATACTGAGTGCCGTCCACATGACTTACCGATAGTGATTCAGAGAGTTCGAGGAATATGTGCCGCCAGCCCACGGTCATAGTGATAGGTCAATTCTAGAATTCCTCAATCGGATTTGAAAACGTTCTTGCATTTACTGAGTGGATAAAAAATACTGAAGCACTGGAATATGCTATTATATATTTCATGGTTAAAAGGTAGGAAAATCTGCCAGATTATCCCTCATAAGAATGTCTGTACTGGTAAAAGGCCTCTTTTATTATTTCCTTCCTCGAACCCAAAAGCGATGTGTTAACTTATCAAAGGAAAATACGACAAATACAAAACTATGCAAGCAGAAAAGTGTTCAAAGAGATTATTTCTTTTAAACCGACTGCTTTCATGTTTACTTACGGATTTCATGAGTGAATGAGCTCGTGTGTAAATGAAGAAAAAATGCTCCATGGTAGAATGCAATCTAAACACCAAGTGATATATCGAAACAAATGGAATCTGATTCGCACTAAAAACCAGAGTAATCATAATTTAAACTCCTGATATTCTTCTCTCCTATTAGGCACCTGTAAAGAAATTCACATCTATACCGTAAATTAAATCATCATCATCATGTCGTGCCGCCAGCACGGATATCCCTGACCATCTCTCGCCATTTCTCCCTATCATTCATCGCCTCCGGCAGGTCTTCTGGGTTACATCCCGTGTCCTCACATAGCTGCTGTATGTAAGTTCGGGCTGGTCGTCCTGCTTTTGCTTGGCCATATGTGGGGGTCCATGGGAGTACGTCACTTACGAGCTCGTCCTTGCTTCTCCAGCAGTGTCCGGCGTGTCTGGTTCGTCTAACCTGTATAGTTTTCGTGATGGGAGGCAGGTGGCCGTACAGTTAGCGTCTCGTTGGGTGTTGTCACCAGGACTTGTTCAATATTGCTCTCAGCATTCTTGTGTAGTTGCTGTCAAGTTTCTTCTCCAGCCGTTTAGTTAGCGTCCATGTAGTGCATCCATATAGCAGTATCGATACAACCGCTGCCTGGAAGAAACTGCGCTTCATTTCATCGGTCAGATCTGATTTCCATATGATTGAGTGCCTATCTATAGCCGTCCATGCTTTCGTCAGTCGTATGTCGATTTCATTTTCAGTTGATGAGACGCTTCTTCCTAGGTAGGTGAATTTGTCCAAATATCACCAAATTCCATACTTGTAGCAAGTACAGTTAAGTCACACAACAAAATATTTAAAAAATGGAATAATAGTTTCAGGCTAATGCGGTGGAAACCTATCAGCCAAATAATTATTAAGTTTACACTGATATCAATGATTTGGATATATAATACATTTATCAAAATCTTTTTACCAGTGAGTTTTGCCACAGGGGATCACTTCTGCCATTAGAGTCATGGAAACCACGTCGGAAGACACCGTCAATTTCTAGATTTACTTTACTCCGCTTATATATGAGAGCGAGAATTTTATTTGCCTTTTATACATGGCCATGCATACACTTGAAAGCGATTTTTCCTTGAGAAGTTTAGAAAAAACCTCATATGTATATCCCCTTTCATAATACTCTTCTTTCCAAGGGGACACACTAGCCCCATACCTCTTTATAATGTCTAGACTACGTGCCGAGAACATTGATTGATAAATGGCTTCGGGCTGACAAAGAAAAGTAGCAGAAGGTACCCCGCAAAAACAATTACCAACACCGACTACGTCGATGACAGTGATTCTGGCAAATACACCCGCCCAAGCCGAAGCATCACTGCATACTCTGGCAATGCACACGAAACATGTGCTTTAATCTAAAAGGCGACATTTCCACACTAGACGGTAGCTCTCTGAAACTAGTAGGCAAGTTCACCTACCTAGAAAGCAGCGTCTCATCAACCGAAAAAGACATCGACACGCGGATAACGAAGGCATGGAAAGCTATGGATAAGTTATCGGTCATATGGAAGTCAGACCTGACCGATGAAATGAAACGCAGTTTTTTCCAAGCAGCGGTTATCTCAATACTGCTATATGTATGCACTACATAGACGCTAACTAAACGGCTGGAGAAAAGGCTAGACGGCAATTACTCAAGAATGCAGCGAGCAATGTTGAGCTAGTCCTGGAGGCAACATCCCACAAAGCACCAACTGTACGGCCGCCTACCCCCATCACGAAAACTATCAAAGTTAGACGAACCAGACATGCAGGACACTCCAGAAGAAGTAGGGACGAGCTCATAAGTGATGTACTCCTATGGTCCCCTTCATATGGCCGAGCAAAAGCAGGACGACCAGCTCGAACATACATTCAGCAGCTATGTGAGGATACGGGATGTAGCCCTGTGGACCTACCAGAAGCAATCAACAATTGGGAGAAGTGGCTGAAGATGGTCAGGGATATCCGAGTTCGCGGCATGACATGATATAAATATATATATATATATATATAAATAAAGAGAGAGTGAGAATTTTACATTTTGTTTCATATGGACATTTCTAGGTTCAAAATTACTATGTGTCCCCAATAGGCAACAGCTAAAAAAGGGCTATATACTCAAATTTCAAAATATTAATACCTATATATATATATATATATTATATAGACACCAACAATTTATATATATATATATATATATATATATATATATATATATATATATATACACACATATACACACACTACAGAAAACTGTAAAGATAAGTAATCCAATAAATGATGAGTTTATTACGAAGGAAAGTTAACGTTGAAACATTTCAGTATTCATATTTACCAAACCCTCCGCTCGGGCAGGATATAACACAAGGTCAATTTTTAAGCGGAGTTTAACAGGTTTGAATTCAAAGTTTTCTTCTCCTATACTAGTTGCCTAACCAAGGCTGAAGAACCTAGTCTGCCCTGCTATTTACCCATAGCTGGAGGGAGAATAATTGGATTCATACCTTCCCAAGCGTATTAGTGCTATGTGAAATGAAATCAGTCTCGTCCAGGATTTGAACTCGTGTCGCCGTGACCATATCCAGCGACGATAACCATTACACCGCGGGCACCTCCAGAAACGCTTCCGTATTAATGAACCTGCCTCAGGGATTTAAGATGGTAAAACAAGTGTTAATGTAACAACGGATATTTCATAAAATACTATTGCAGGGGTAAAGAAAAATACATAAAAAGGAAGATCATATAAACGATCATTCATTCAATCAACCTTTTTCTTTGGAAATATTTTCACGTGATTAACACCGGCAATGATGCTTGAATATATGGAACTTCCAATAGATAGAATGGATTTTTTAAACGTAAAGAAAAGTCCGGATGAAGGTTCATTAAAACCGAAACATTTGAACATCGACTTTCCTTCGTCATAAACCAATCTCTTGAATTACATCATTTTTAAATTTTCATCCTATTGTTGGGTTCCTTTCCATTATTTACTTCTATACACATACGACGTACGAGTGTATATATACACTTATTTATTTTGCTTTTACGTAGCATGATGTAATAATTTCATCCTTACCTGTTTCCAATAGGAAATAAATGAAAAAAAAAGGCTGTTTATTTAAATTAAAAAGTACCAGTACCTTCCTTAATACTTTCAGACCATCTTATTATATATATAAAAGGTTTGTTGTCTCTGTGTAACGCTGTGGGTTTGGTTTAAGTTTCTTTGTTTAATGGCATATCAACCTTTGTAGGTTATTTAATGCCCAAGCAATTTCCCTAGAAGAACAGTAGTGGTACTATTTAACCCATAGCTGGAAGGATAAGGGGGTTCATACCTTTCCCAAGGGTATTTGGCCCAAAGTGAACGTAATAGCGTGACTGGAGTACGAACTCGCTTACAACGGTTCCGGAGTCTCTCGCTTTAACCATTACACCACGAGGATACCCCCGTGTAACGCTGTGATAGTTATTGATGCAGGACGGGATAAGATGAAACTTTTGAGAGTAATGAGCGAATCTAACATGCCTTAATAAAAAATTAGTCAAAAAGAAATTGAACAATAGAAAGAAATTGAACAATGGAAAGATAAAGATATAAAACACATACATGAACCAAAAAGTCCCTGAAGAAAAGAATCAAAGTAAATACATTCGAATTAAAGACGAATATTAGATCAATAGAAAAGAAAGCGTGTAGATACATGGTTTTTATTTTTAAAAAAGTGTCGTTAACAAACGAAAATTATATTGCCATTATATTTACATTCGTACATTTGAATATGTAACCGATGACTCAGTACATAAGACCTTTGTCTGTCTCAGTGAAAGTGTGTCATACAATTCTACCAAGAAAACAATAGAAAATGGGTCTCTCATTATAAAAATCGAAACTTATTTCATTGTTATATCGAAATGCACTTTAATTTTACTAAAAGATAAAAGTCATCGAATGTGAAGTCGGATATTTACTCTTTAGGGCATTTCATTTTCTGTTTCGCGTCTATCTTACTTGGTTGAATCTGATTTCAGATTTATTAAATCATATATATATATATATATATATATATATATATATATATATATATATGAAATATAATCGTATTAAATATAAAATCAGTGATAGAAAATCGTATATCTAAGGACAGCGTAGACAGTCGACGGCACTTGATAACTCATTTAATTATTAATAAGTTGGTCCGGTCAAGTGGTTATTTTTTTTTATTAGTGTTTGTACTTATTCGTTTTAATGACGTGTAATAAACATTTTCGTGTTTACCCTTAAATATGATATCAAACAATTCCATAGTCTATTAAATAAATATAAATACAAGTCACGAAGATAAATGAATAAAAAAAGATAATGATTAAAATGCTTCAATTCATAAAAAAAACATTGCAAAATTAATAAACAAATCACAAAATATTGTCGTTGAATGAAAAATTATTCAATATAAACTGAACTATACATCCCAGAAGGCTAGTCAAATAGATGATCCTTCCCATCGTGCTCCATACTGCGATGTATGAAGGGACAAATCCCGTGTTGGAACCACATGGTATGTCGATTATTCAGGCGAGCTTCTGACAGTTAACAAGCACCGTTGACTGTATCTCTGATACCTGAATGCAAACGCACTGACACAGACACATACATATGTATTATATTACGCATATAGATTTGGTCAAAATTACTATGTCTGACTAAAATAGGAAACAAAAATCATAACTATTTATTTGGATCTAAAAAATGAATGCCATCTTAATAACTTCAAGCAAATCGAATATATATGTTGAAAATATAGATTTGTAGTTAATCTGACTATGATAGAAACATGTGGAAAGTTGGTTAAATCAAATACTTAATTCAAATGTAGATGCGTGATATTTCGTTCAGTTTGGTTTCTTTGTTTAATGGCATATCAACTCTATTAGGTTATTTAATGCCAAAGCCATTCTCCTACAAGAACGGTAGTGGTACTATTTAACCCATTGCTGAGAATTTCGTTCGGGCTTTATTTAATCTTCACGAACTTTTTCAAGACAGACTGTTTTCTGGGTTTTTCTATTTGTTGTTTGCTTGTTGTTGGGTTATATGGCATATCAGCTTTTGTTTATTTAACGTCAAATAATTTTTTGGGTAAATTAATAGTTCTATTTACAACCATTTAGTTTAGCATGAGTTTAATTGTCAAAAACATTTCTATTTCAAACTATTCTAGCAGTTACATATAACAATTCATTTTAGTGTAAGTCCAGTTTCTATGTCAAAAACATATCAATTTCAAACAATTCAGTTTAGCATAAGTACGCAGTTTAAATGCAAGTACAGTTTAATTGTGAAAAATATTTCTATTCCTAGCTACTCAGTTTAGTCAAGCAGTTCTAATTCAGCTCATTCAGTTTAGTCTAAGTACAGATTTTGTTCACACACACACACACACACACACACACACACACAGTTACATGTCAAAACAGTTCTATGTTAAACAATTCAGTTTAGGGTAAATACAGTTTCAATGTCAAAAAAACTGTTCTATTTAAAATAATTCAGTTTATCATAAGCACACAGTTTAAAATTAAGTAAGGTTTAATTGTCAAAAACATTTCTATTTCAAGCTATTCAGTTTGATCAAACAATTAAGTTTAGCATAAGTATTCCATTAGTTCTATTTAACCCATTAATAGGGCCCTATTAGTTGTTACCACGCCAAGCCAGGCCAGGCCAGATTGGACCTCACCATCAGACTGTAGTATCATATCTAGGACACTCATTGGAGGGTGCTACCCGGTTTTTCTTTTTAAAAGCATGTGAGGAGAGGGGAGGGAGTATAGTTGTAGCAGCCAAAGTTGGGAGGAATTTCATCTCAAATGTATCAGGTTTCATTAAAGATTTTTTTTGTTTTGAAAGTGGAGATATATTTTAGGGAGTTGATGATAGATTTTAGCGACATTACATTAAAGTGAATATCTTTTCCCTAAATCAAGTCATGCCAAAACCTCATTTCATACAAACCCTTCCCTACTTCTTTCTCCTGAACTTCCAAAAATCCATATCCACTTTCAAAACAAAAAAAATCTTTAATGAAACCTGATATATTTCACTCCCAACTTTTAAAGCCCGAAGGAAATATCACACATCTAAATCTGAGTTAAGTGTTTGTTTTTTCCAACTGTTTTTTCCAACTATATGAGAGAGAGATAGAGAAATTTTTAAAAAATACTATAACATTGCCGTCATGGATATTTCATATTTTAACAAAGCACTTGGATATATTTAAAAATATTGTCCATAATCATTCAATATTTTATGTAATTGTAATGATTCAGTCATTTAATCAAAAAAGTTTTTTCAGTCACTTTACACTATTCCCTCATGTGTTTGACATTATTTAATTGGTAGAGGTATATGATATCGCATATACTTTTTGAATATAATAAAGTGAAAACTATTCCCACGGTGTCAGTGGGATAAAGAACAATTGACATTGGGACCTATTGGAAAAAGCCATAACCTAAATGACAATGTTTTTTATTTAATTAATACAAGTATTTAATAACAAAACTGATTTCTTAGATTATTTTGGAAATAATTCTATATCAACATTTCTTTTGCATAAAAAGTGATAAACAGTTAATATTTGAAAATGACTGACTTTTCTTCTATCACAAGCTACATAGTAACATATAAAATAAAGAAAATGTTCACCAATAGAAAATAAACATTTCCAGCAAGACAATGGGTGCTTTTTATCTAAAATACTCTTAATAATTTTTCAATTTGTAAAAATAAGTAACGAACAAAGTATGGAAACCAACAGTCTACTCGCGTCGATCACATTGACAAGCAACTGAAAGTTAGCAAGAACTGTTGAATCAGTGTGTGTATGTGTGCGTGTATCCCACACCACCATTCATTTCGGATATTCTCGTGGCGAAATGTCTACAGTCGATGGAAACTGACATGTGTCACTGAATCCAAATCCTGGACGAAGCTATTAGCATTTTACATTCTTCTCTAATACGATTGGAAATATTGTGAAACTAATTATTATCCCTCCAAGTATGGATAAATAGTAGGGCACACTAGGCCCTTGGTATGGTAACCATCTACGAAGGAAAATCCGATGCAAATCTGTTAGACTGCTTACCAATAAACCTGGGTTGCTCTCTGCTCATATGGAGGGATATATACTCATATAATCTGAGATGCCAGATTTCTATATGCACGACAAATTGTCAGTTACAATCCACGCCTTCATTACTCTTTTATTGACATTGTTGCCACTTGCCTTACATCTCACAAGCCATCCAGTAAAGACAAGATATACAGGACATTGCTGGGGTTGTGAACACAAGCTCATGAGCGATGTTCTCCAGAATACGCGTACATATTGATACGCCAGTGTTGGCCGAACAGGAAAAATTTACATACGTTTGCTTTGTGTAGACATTGGATGTAATCTAGAGGACGCACTAGTAGCGATTACAAAAAGAGACGAATAGCTATATTGTCAAAGGTTTCCCTAATACCTGCAAGATTGCATTAGAGACAGATTTTTTCGATCTAACTCTGAACAAGCTAATTCTGTTTACGCTAATTTGTATGAGGAAACCTAGAATATCGCATCCTTCTTTGTCATTGAAATGGCATGTGCACAAAGAAATCTGGCCCATATACAAGTTCTACATATTCTCACTTGTTTTCTCCGGTATGTTAACATTTTTTATGTATTGTTACTATATATTATTCTCTTATTTATCTTTACATCTTAAGCTACTCTTAGTTTTCCGGAGGGCATTCCTTTCCTTAAGTATATTTTCTACCCGTACGATTCAAGAGAATATGAAGCTCTCTGATTCAAAGCGAGAAGCACATTTACAAAAATAAAATCGAAGTTGTCAAGAAGGGTAAAAGAAAATAAATGAACTCAAAAGTGCACAAAGACGAGAGGCGAAGAGACAGCGAAAAATAAGTAATCCTTATACAGATACCTTTTTATTATAAAATTTCTCAACCGGCAGTCGACTGCCTCGAGATAGTTTTCTGGGGGCGGGGGAAATCGGAGATACTGGAAAAGAAATCGGAAAACATGAGTCCAACTTCACGACGTAAATCCTGATTAAATTTTCGTTGCAAAATCCCCAGCAAAGTTATGAAACATTTTGCATAGATTCATCAATATATTCAAAGTGGGTGAGGATCCGAATGGAGTGGGTTTTTTGTCTGATTTTATGGCATATCAACCATTGTGTGTTATTTAATGCTAATCCTGTTTATACACATATATTAGATATACAAATTTGTAAACAAATAAAAGTTAAATTGTTCCAAATATTGCTATGTATCACTAACAATTCAATTAAATATCATTGATTATTTTACACACAGTTATATGTGCAAATAATTTTATTTCAAGCAATTCAATTTAACCTAAGTTATTTGTTTGTCACCAGTTTAAATATCAAATAGTTCTATTCGACACATCGATAGGATCCTATCAAATCCGACCAATCTGGTACAGAGTGGATCTCTGGGAACGATTGCAATAAAGGGGCACTCCGCATTCCCAAAAGCCGCAGTATTACAGAAGCCTTACCATCAGATTGTTTAATGTCACATCTAGAACACTCGTTGGAGGAGTCTTACTTCTCTGAAGAAATGCAATCGGTGTATTCTACTAACACAACAGAGGCCTTAAGTTGGTGAAGATAAAGCTTTTATTTCAATATATGATGTGTACGAATATGAATAATAAACTTAAAACAGTACGGTCCTGTTCGAAAGAACCGGAAGATTTACATGTAAACCATAACCTCGGCTTAGAAGATGATGGAAAACTGCATAGAATCAAACTATCAATTTTCTTGTTAAGACCAGAGAGGACCAACCCACTGTGTTAGATCAGAGACCCGAGTAATGAATATCTTCCTTAGCAAAATATACCCTTGTATAACCAGAATGATTTGGTTTCTTTGCTTAATCATATATCACAATGAGTTATTTAATGCCAAGGTGATTCTTGCAGAAGAACAGCAGCAACGATAGTATTGAACCCATAACTGGGTGGGGTGGATAAAAAGTTGCTCCCTTTCCCGATCCCGAACGTGAATATAATTGCACGACTGGAGTACGAACTAAAGAGGTTCTTCTAATACTGACGAGATATTTACAGTCCATTAATACGTGTTCCATTGTGTATGACTTTCCAAGTGAGACCTTAAGAACTGGAAGGATTATACAAGCACGGCTGACAGATATTTTCATGGACGCTATTTATTAAAAAGGACGTGATCTGGAACACCCAGGTTGGCTCGAAAAAGCGATAAATCTGTCAGAAGAAAGTGAAAGACTCTAGGAGAGAATAAGAAAGACACTAAGTCAAGACTGGGAGCGGAAGCGAAGGAGAAATAAACCGGGCGAGGTTAAGAGAGAACCGGAAAAAATGGGCAGACTTCAGACCCATAATAGACACCCAGTAAATTGGAAAATAAGACTGACCCTTAGAGGAGGAATTGGCCCATGAGGTATGGGCTTTATCAGCCTAATCCGGTTGGTGTGCTGGACTCGAGGCTCCAAGGAAAATGTATCAAAGGTTTACACAAACAGATGAAGTATTCTTTGGGTGAGATGCTGCAGATTCAGTCGGAAAAGGCCTGAGACTAAATAGATTGGGTACTCCAAAAGGATGTCCCGGGGGTCCAAATGAAACCACCTAATTGTAACTATTACTGAACCTCAAGGACCTGGGAAACACCAAAGGAGACGACTTGGAAAGGCTAAAAAAGTGGGTAACCCCAGTTAGATAAAAACAAACGAACAAAAAAAAAACGATTTGACATGTGGGCGAGTTGGGCACTCCTCAGTGGACTGCAACAAGCGAGAAAATTGAAGAGCCAGGGCACAAGAAAAGGCCTTGCCCTGTTCAGTTTGAAGACCTAAGTGACAGGTTTCTACCGTCAGCCCCGATAGCTTGGGCAGCCGAAAATTTGAAGGGGTTTTAGGTAAATAAGTGATACGTCGGTGGATGCAATTGTGGTTTGATCATGGGTGTTGCCATGCGCGTGGAAGAGCCCATATGCTTATAAAGCACTAGCTGTTATAGTAGCGGCAAGATCCTTAGGCGATCACCTTAACTACTTCAGAGTGTAGATAACTTAAGAATAAAAGTGGTTATTTTTGTAGAAATTGTCCACCGGCTAGAAATAGAATTATTATGAGAGAACAGAGTGGGAGCACTGAGACACTGTCAAAGCACGATCTTTAAAATTTCGAGTGGAGTCGTTGTCACTAAATCAAGAAAGCTGTTAACCTTGGAAATCGATTTGAAACCATGGCGTATTTTTGTATAGATATAAGTGTAAAGCGACAAAACTGTCATAGGTTAGGACACAGATAAAATAGAAGCAGCAGTGCTATAACTACCCACGTTTCACGTATGTGCCCGAGATAAGCGTGCTATAAAATTAATCGGAATAAATGACTTATTTAAGAGACGTAGAATTATCAAGGTCCAGGAATGGAAGACTTGTCATTCCCATAGTTGGGAAGGCGTCAAGTGTCTTGTTCAGAATGGTGTACTTGAAGATAAGGCAGTGTTGGTAGTGACTAAAGGGAATATCACCTTGCCACCTCGAAGAATAATTAGAAATTAATTTCAAACTGCCATCAATACACCTTTTAATAAAAATAAAACTTCCCCTTGTACACTTTATGTTTCCGAATAATTCTTCCACTAATTTTATATAAAATAATTTAAATAAAGTTGGTGCTAAAACTGTCAGTTTATCTTCTAAAACTATTTTTGACTTACTTAACTTAGGATCTCATCGGATTATTAGGTCCGACGTTAGTGTTTATCCTCTTCCATAGAAAGACTGCGAATTGAAATATATGGGCGAAACTGCGAGAAATTTTCAGAAACGTATATATGAACACCAGATAGATTAGACAATATTGCTAATGCACTTTTCCTCCATATATCTAAGACAGACCACAACTGATTTTTATTCTGCTATTGTGTTAGCTCATATCCTTTCACAAGATAGACCTTTTGAAGCCTGTGCAATTTCGCTTTTAGCCTCTGGTAATAAACGACCCGGATTTTTCAATCTGTCACCTTTCTTATGAAACTGGTCTTCAATAACTACAGCATATCAAATTTTGATTTTATTTCCATTATTATTTCATACTTCTTTCAGTTCCATGAAATTAAAGTACTCCAAATTCTATCCTCTTACACATATGAATAAACAAAATCATCAGGAATAATCTAACGTCTTTTTTTTTAATATCTTCCCTCTTTCTTTGCTATATATTTGTATATGATAGGCCCATTTAAAACCTTCAGTAAGCACCTCTTCCTTAGACACAGTGTATTACTTACTATTCCACGAATAGATCTAACAATTTACATACGGTAGATATTTATATGATTTAAACCAATTTATTGACATATAGAATGTTTGTCTCTCCTTTCTTTCAATCTGTCCTTTATTTTTCTTTTCCTTATTTTTCCTTTAATTGGTTGAATCTTTTAGAAATTCCATATATTCAAATATTATTGTCTGTGACAATCACGTGAGAGGTTTTTTGAAAAATATTGTATTTATTAAACATTCATCGTTGTTATATCAAAACTTGTTTCACTATCCTAAAGTTCTGATGAAGGTTCATTGAAAACCCAAAGTTTTAAAGTTGACTTTCCTTCATAATAAATTTATCACTTTTGGTTTTGTTTGGTTGGGTTTTATGGCATAACCTTTTGTAGGCTATTTAATGCCGAACCCTCTTTTATTCATATAAACAGTTCTGTTTCAAACAATTCAGCTTAGCATAAGCACACAGTTTAGTTCTATTTGACCCATAGATAGCAACCTATCAGGTGCTACCATTCCAGGCCTGAGGCGACCTGGGAACGATGATATTAAGGAGTGCACCACATTCCCCAAAGCTCCAGCATTACTAGAGCGTCACCATTAGATTGTTTAGTGTCATATTAAAGACACTCGTTGGAGGAGTCTTACTCCTCTCCAGAGACGCAGTCAGCCTGGACCAAAATCAGTAATTGTCAACCAGCAAAAACATTCATACAAAAGCTTTCTGTCGACACAGGATATCGCCTAGAGGAGTTGCCAGGAATAATCAGAGATACAAATTCATTATCATCTCTAAACATCTTTCAATAGATACATATGCAAAAATACATTTACAATATGAAGAAATGTTATTCAAGTCGCAAAGGGCCCTTTAATCATGTAATGCTACATACATAGGGCGCACTTCCCACCGCCTTGAGGTTAGAGTTACACAGCATGTTCCAAGAGATATTCATAACCACACAACATCTGGGCATTCAAAATTGCTCAATTCTGCCATCTGTGTGCATTTGAATGCCTTAAATAGTCGTGTAGTTAAATATAGCGATGTGTGTTTTGTGGTCTTGCATAGAGTTAGGACTAAGCAAGATCTCATTTACCTAGAAGCCATTTATATTCTATTTGATAGGCCTTCTCAATGCAAACAAAACCCTTATTCTTTTAAACTATTAGGAGATATTTTGTGTTTGACATAGGATGATTCAAATGCCCCCCTTTTCTGGCTATCGTTTTTCATCTTCACCCCACCATTTATTTTATCTTATTTTCCATTGTTTTAAACGATTTCCGAAGGCTATCGCAAGACAAATCTCGGATTAAAGGGCTCATGCAACTTCAATAAAATTTCTTCCTATTGTAAATCTATTGTAGCATATGTCTCTCGGTATTTTCCTTTTTAAACTTGCATGTACTAATGATTTATGTATTTACGCATTTTGTATTTAATCGTCTCTTGTGATTGTACGCTAAGACAAATTAATACAAGCACATGTTCGTTCCGTCGAAGTGTGTTTGTGTGTTTACGAAATACCTCTGTAAAACTGAATACCTCAAATTACCAATCAATTTTTCTACATGTTTCACCTGTACAGTTTGTACAAATAAACGGGAAGTTTCCATGAAATAATGGTATAAGTGCTGAACTGCGTCTTCGAAGTAGGCAAGTTCGATTTCCGGTTGCACTTTTAAGTTCACTTTCGGACTAATAACCTTTGGAAAGGTATTAATTCCCTTATTCCTACTTCAGTTATGGGTTAAATTGTATCACTGATGTTCTACAAGGATGGCTTTCGTTATTTAATAAGCCTTCAAGGTTGACATGCCATCAGACAAAGAGAAGAACCAGTACTTGTTTTACCAAAATTATCATGGGATAAGGGAATCTAAGATATTTATTAGACAAACTAAAGAAAAAAAATACATCCCAAGATACAAAAAAAGATACATCAAAATATTATGACTAAAAAGTGCTAACTTGATATTCAATTTAAAATCCGCTGAAATATAACTGACTTATGATTGAAGAGTAAACTATTATGATATAATTGCCACTTATCGCAATCAAGTGACCCTGTTACCCAGATGTGTGATCGAAGAGAAAATGTTAAATCACAAAAATTTTGTCGGCCTGAGGGGTTGTCAGAAATAAAACTTTTTTTTTCTAAGGTTTTGCCAGTTACCTTGTGAGTGACTAGTCACGGGCGAAGTTTTAAGGCTAAGTGTCAGACTATGATTTCTAAGAAAATAAATCTTTCCTTAATCGATTGAGCAAGATAACACTTCACATCGTTCTGTTTATGAGACGGGTTCAAATAAATTTTCAAAGTCAACAAAAAAAAAAAAAAAAATGTGAGGGATTTTTTGTAACGACATTATCTTCCCTTTCCTGATTCAGATAAAATATCTCTTCATCTCGTCTTTATTTTTGACAAGCTTTTCTTTAAGACACCAACTGTTTGCTACAATATTCTAGTCGTTCATTTTCTTTTCATTAAATCTATTTTGTTTCTCTTTATTTTTTATCATGTTACTCCTTACAAGTTTTTCACACCAGCCAAAGCTGATGGTCTTTCACTTGAGTCTGAGTGACAGCAAGTTGATCTAAGTCACCTGGACTCTTTTCTATTATGGCCAATCTCAACCATATTATAGTTTAGATGGTCTTAGCTCGTACTCTGATTTCTAAATATTCAACCCCTATTACTAAAACTTTGGAATAGATAGAAGCACATCAATTACGATTGGTATCACCGTCACCTTCTAATGGTTTGGTGGGTTTTATGGCATATCAACCTTTGTAGGTTATTTAACGCCAAATCCATTTTTATGTGCATAATCTGTTCTATTTCAAATAATTCAGTTAACAATAAGTACACAGTTTGTCAAAAACATTTCTATTTCAAACTATTCAAGCAGTTATATGTATCAATTCAGTTAATTGTAAATACAGTTTTAATGTCAAAAACAGTTCTATTTCAAATAATTCAGTTAAGCATAATCACGTAGTTTAAATGTAAGTACGGTTTAATCGTCAAAAATATTTCTATATAAAGCTATTCAGTTTAGTCAAAACAATTCATTTTAGCATAAGTATGCTGTTAGTTCTATTTAACCCATATATAGGGCCCTATATAGGGGTACTCCGCATTCCCCAAATCTCCAGCACTGCTGGAACCTCACCAGCAGATTGTTTTGTGTCATATCCAGGACAGTCGTTTGGGGGGGTCTTACCCCTCTGCAGAGGTGCAGTCAGTGTATTCTACAGCCCCAGCTGACTGGTCAATACACAGAGTTAGACGTCAAAAACAGTTCTATTTCAAATTCAATTCAGTTTAGCATAAATACGCAGTTTAAATGCAAAAATCAATATAGTGAAATAAATACGGTTTAGTTCTATTTAACCCATAGATAGGACCCTTATCAGGTGCTACCACTCCGGGCCAGAGTGGACCTGGGAGCGATGGTAATGAAGGGGTACTCCGCATTCCCCAAATCTCCAGCACTGCTGGAACCTCACCATCAGATTGTTTAGTGTCATATCCAGGACACTCGTTCCGGGGTCTTACCCCTCTGCAGAGAAGCAGTCGGTGTATTCTACAGCCCCAGCCGACTGGACAAGTCACCTAAGTTCTATGTTAAGATCCATAGCTTCTAAGTTCTAAGGTAAGACCCAAGCACTTGTCTCTTTTCGTTTTCTTGGATTTTCGCTCAGTGGTCCACCGGGAGGTCCTCTTTCTTTATAATGATCACGAGGTCTAGTCTTCTGGCTGGGATAAGGTGATCTGTATGAATCTCAAATTCTCAGAGAATTTTGTTCGTCTCATTTTTCATGTCGGATTCTGGTTTGTTCATATACCATTTGTTCGAAGAGTCAAATTTAAATTTCTTGTACAATTCCCAGGGGATAATCTTCTGTGTGCAAACAATAGCAAAACATAAAGCCATTCCACCTTGTGCAAAGAAATCAGCTTTTGCTTGTTTAAATAGTTATATGCAAATCATTCACTAAATCATGTATCAACAGGACTTGGCATAAAAAAAAACTTTTTTGAGATGCCAAATAACAAAACCAGGCAAAAAAACAACCAAAATCCCTCTTCACATGTTACTGGGATGAACGTTCAAATTCTTGTAGACATTTATTGTTTTACATTTCGCGTTCATGCTTTTGAAGAAAACAAGCATCCACCTATTCAATCCCACCCACCCAGCTGTAATTAGATGATAGGACAGACAGGATTCTAGTGCAATTTTATAATCAATCATTAAAGCGGAAGAAAAAAACTGATTTCAAAGCAGCTGCACTTCGCTTGACAAATTGACCTTGTGTCATATCTTCGTGGTGAAAGGGATGGGGAAATACTTAATACTGTGACCATGTAGTATTATATATGAAATCATAATGAGCTTAGTTGTTTCACAAGGGCGAATTGTATGTGTGTGTGTGTGTGACATTTTCACTTTCCAGCATGTTTGATTAAATAGGGGACTCTTTTTGTTTGGGTGATCCATTCAGGTCTTCCGAAGAGTTATTTGAGCTTTGAATGAAAGGAATTTAGAAAGGTGCTACATGTTTCCCACTTTTAACCCCAAACGTAACCATATTTTGGTAAGAAAAAATAAGCATGCAACTCCTTAATTCATTTAATCCAAAAGTCAAACGATTCGTATGACGACCTCATAAGGTCAAAGTCACGAAGCGACAGTCTCATTCAATCAAACGCATACGCACGTGTGACTATATGTGTATATAAACACTTGTTTTCTGTGTGTCATTATGTCGCATATCGTACCGTTGGAAAAACAACGAAAAACACACACATATATATATATATATATATATATATATAATTTATATGTTTATTCTTCAACGGCGACGTTTCTGTGAAGTAGGAGTACAGTCAGACAGATTTCGCATATATCTTTCTTCTGTGGCGGGGACCCTTTTTTGTGAAGTAGTGCAACGGCCAGAGAACACACACGGAGGAGCTGACAAGTCTGCTTGATTGACCAGTGGATCCCTCCCAGCGGATTTCTGCCTTCTGTCAAAAATTACAGACCTTATATTGTCTTTTTAAGTCCCATGAGGAAATATGAAGATCCTCGTTGCCTCATGTATTTTCTATTATTGGAACTTATTTACTTCCATTTTTTTCCGGTAATTTGTTGATCTTATCTGCGAGCAGAAATATATGTCATTCTATCCACAGGCAATAAATTACATTTTTCTCTTTCCTGTGAAACCCCTTTATTGAGATTTTCTTGCGACCGCGTTGAATCTGCGTAGTTCATCCTAGCACTGTTAGCTATGTTAGTATATTACATGTAGTTATAATTGAAGTTGAATATATTTCTCATTTGAAAAGAGGAGGCAGTTATTGACAAGGATCCATTTACCTAATTTAAATTCCCACAACGTAATTATACAGATGTGAACGTGGTTTTTGAAACTAGCGATATAGATAACCTATCTTCCATTATTAATCAGATGGCACTAAAAATCTGAATATTGAAATATTTCAATCTATCTGTATCTTTCACCAAAAAAATCGCTAAATTATTTGCCCGTTTTCATAGAACAATATTAATTTTATCATATAATATTAAAAACATTTCCATCAGATTCTCTAGAAAAAACCCCAAAAAACTGTTCGTCTGACTGAATTTATTATTCACGTATAATTATTTATTCCAAAATTATGGTACTTCTGAAAACTGGAGACACCAGAAATTTACATAGATTAATTCTAGTTACCACAAATAATACGGAAAATATTCAACTGCTTAAAATCAATAAGTCCCTTCGTTTCCCACATTTGAATTACAAGAAAATTCCTGTAAAAAAAACTATTCGATAACTTTGACAGAACCATACTAATTCATTAAGGAAACACAGAAATAGTTGGGGTAAATCTTATTTAATAAATTATTGACTTCGTTGTAATATTTCAATTAAAAAAAAAAACCCTGTAATATACCAAGTATTATACAAGGCATACCCTCTCTTACAACATAGATACAAACTGAAATTCTCGACTATCAAAGTTTTTGTAATTTAAGACATTGTTTCTGGCAGCTTACATATTGCTACACTCGCGCATTGCACGGCTCATCTCAGGTCACTGTATAGCTCTCCGTCCGTGATATTGAATCGTCTTTTCGTGTCCCTGCAATCACGCCGCCCTAAACCGTCTCATGTTTTTTTCAGGTATTTTTTCTAACTGACTAGACACATCTTGGGAGTCAGAGATCAGATGGTTCGGTTTTGTTTCTTTGTTTAGTGGCATATCAACCTTTGTTGGTTATTTAATGCCAAAGCCATTCTCCTTGAAGAACAGTAGTGGTACTATTTAACCCATAGCTGGGTCAGAGATCAGAGGCGGAAATCTACACAGTTAGTCTAATCAAGGGAATCTGTCTAAAATCAAGTTACTCCAAACTTTCTAGAATCATTTGTTCACGTGCTTTTCTCGACAATTGCAAGCCAAGCTATCAAATGACTAAACTGTTACTTACACTTTGGGGAACATTGGCGATTAGAATATATTTACACTTCATGCAAATAAAAGACTCTGCTAATCTATTATTTAACATTATTTTCCATAATAAGCTTGTATTTTTATTTGTAGTTCATAAACTGTGTCATTATTTACAAAGTTAATTGTTATGTCACAAGGTTACAACTATAAAGTAATAAATTTCCATTCTATTACGTCTGTGATGTAATTTCCAATAAACAATTTAATGCATTATGAATTTGCCTACTTTTTTTCTCAAAGCAAAAACTAAAATAAAATATTATCAAGTTGAATAAAATCAGAACATTCCGTCAGTATTTTGTTTGACGAAGTTTACTGCATATAATTTTCTTCCAGTATTTTATCCTTTCGCCCGTTTTCGGCCGTAAACCCAACGACATTCTAGATTATTAATTATGAATTGTGCTGAGCGTAACGGTTACCTTCGAAGTAAATAGAATCGGTAACGTGACAAAACTGCTAATGTTTCACTTCGAGTTAATACTCTTTTGAAAGGCATTATTCTATCCTTTGTTTCCCGATCTTTGAATGAATTGTAGGGCAGACTGGGTTCATCATCTTTGGCCACGCAACTCATATAGGAGAAAGAAAAGTTTGAATTTAAACTAGTTTTACTCTTTAAAATTTGACCTGATTTCTCATTCGTCATTGGTAGAGTGGTTGGATAAATACATATTGTAAGATTTGCTTTTTTTAAATTAAAATAAATATGAAATATCTAAGAAATAGCCAAACTGACATGACTATCCAATAAGGAGTCAATTTTATTCGTATTTCTAATGGAACTACTCAGTGCATATTTGACATAAAACATTTTACAGTAAAAGGCACCTGAAAAAATTGGAGGCCAAGCAATCGACTGAGAATACAGAATACACCGACTGCACCTCTACAGCAGGGTAACAACCTCCCCAGCCCCAAACCAAAGCCATCTGTTATTCGGAAGTGGTAACCCACAATGCCTGATAAGGGGATTCTTGCAGCTGAGCCGATCGTAATCCCACAACTGAACGGGTCAAGCGATTTGCGACACTACTTTGGCACTTCTTTCTTAGACGGGCGTTCGAAGAAGCCCGAGCTGAGCAATCGACTGATTTTGTAAACGTTACACCTATATGATTGTCCTAACCAGATTCTTCAAATTGCTCTTGGGGCAAAAAAGGACTCGATCCTCATATATATTTATGGTGCTTGAAGGCAGTGGCTGAAAGTCAATTGTGTTGAGATAGTAACATTTGAAACCATTTAAACTGTGTGCAAGCAAATAAACTTTAAAAAGATCCATCATTGTTTCGTAAAAATACTTCTGAGGTGGACACAAATCTGCATCTGCTGGTGAGACTCCAGTCCCGGCGTTTGAATAATACACAATACCCTTTCATTACCCTTACTATCGGGTCAACTCTGACGCAGATTGGTACTACCTCTTAGGGTACCATCAATAGATTGACTCGAACTCTTCAATGATTATTAAAGAGTGTTATTTTTTTTTCAAACTACTTGCAAATTCCTCAGTCAACCATGTTGTTCTAATGCATAATGATTTGGTCTGGGTTGGTTTTATGGCATATCAACCATTGTAGGGTATTTAATGAAAAATTCTTTTATACATGTATATTAAAAATGATTTCTAAACACATTTTGTAGATAACATTTTTGAGCCCATTTTTGGGACACAAATAGTTTCACGTATTTTTAATTCGAATTATTCTATTCATTATTAAGCATTTGTTTACACACTGTTTAATGTTTTCAAATATTTCTATGTACCACTAACAATCCAATTAAACATCAGTCTCTCGTTTATACACAGTGAAATGATCTGAGAGTTTTATTTTAAACAATTATAATAATCACACAGATTAAATGTCAAACAGTTTTATTTGACCCATAGATAGGACCCTAACATGTGCTATCAATCTGGTCCAATATCACCCTTGGGGGTTTGGCAATGAAGGCGTGCACTGCATTCTGCAAAGCTCCAACATAACTAGAGCCTCACGAACAGATTGTTTAGTGTCATAAACTGGACACTCATTGAGAAAGTGTTACACATCGGCAGAGATGCAGTTAGTTTATTCTGCAGGCCCAGCCGACTGGGCCACCAAGACATAATTAATCCTTCCGAATTTATATTCCAAAACTCTTGGTTTGAGTTTAAAAGAAATGAGAAGACCTAAAAGAATGTTTTGATCTAACATTTTATTCAGCAAAGACCAAGATGGTTGCTTTTTGAGCAGGCTTTCAAAAATAATCTGCAGTAAGCCATGTTACTTTAAGGTATAACGGACTGTACCAAGTTTCTACTTCAGATTTTAAAATTTAGTACAAGTTTCAAAGAAACGGGATGATTTTGCAGATCCTGATCGACCAGAATACTTTCTTTTCTTGATTTTCCTCTTTCTTTAAAACCTTTTAACAAATTTTAATTTGAGGTATATTCAAATGAAGCGGAAAACTTTGGCTAGTAAATAATGCAGATTTGACCTCAAGTTTGTGCTTCGTATATTTTCAATGTATTAAAATTTACTTTCTAAGATTGTTGAATTCATATTTTTGACAAGGTTAGTAATAAACAGCCGATCCGAAATCCTAGGATTTTAGTTTTCACTAATGGTAATTTTGACGCATCGCATTTTATAAATTACAAAACAGCAGACCCTTTTATTAGATATTCATTGTTAGTTTGTTTTTTAAATCTTATTTCGATTCCCTGCCTCTGAATCTTGTTTTTTAGGTTCTCCTAAATTACATTATTCTTTTTTAGTGCATCGTCCGCTCTTAAATATCTCATTTTCCTCTTACCTTATAAGGCTTCTTCATATACATCTTTCTAGAATATTTTTGACGAAGCGAAACGGTCCGCGCGCTCTGAAAGCGAGATATACTTAAGTGTATACTGTATTTTTTCTTTTGAAGAAAATCAGGGATTTTTTTTTCTTTTGATAATAAGAAGCATAATGCTTATAAGTAGAGAAAGAATTCTTTAAAGCCTTCTCTGTGTATTCTAAGATATACGCATAGATGATATTATGTACGTAATTTTTTTTTTAAATTTCATTTTAAGGAAAGCTATGTGAATACAGCCAATGTTAATGCACACACGTGTACAAACAATATAACTGCTTCAATTGAGTCTTACATAGGGTTTTTCTTTTAAAGAAATTCGATCCATTTGAAGAAATGAGAAATCCTAACGACAAAAATATGTGAAAATGGGACTTGAGAAATAACCTCATCAAAATACGCCCGCCAAGAAAGTAATGAGTAACTTTAATTTTCAGATTCGCAACCCTAATTGAATATCATCGAATCAATGTTAAACAAAGTGTGTGAAGACATTGAGTTCATGCTTACGTGTCAGAGTCTATGTTTAGCTGAGTACTCTGGAGGGAGCATTATTAGATTCACATCGTTTCCATATGTATTAGCGCTATATAAAATGTAAGCAACCTCGTCAACTCGAGTCACAGTGTCTATTTTCTATGACAAGCTTCTTCGATAACATATCAAGTATCTCTAATAATACGCATATGATTTCTAGTAATTATTTCTACTTATTCATTTATTTGCACAATTGTTTGATTTTTAATTTGTAATACTAATTCTTATTAAACAATTACTGAGTCAAGCAACTGTTAATATCTACAATTTATTCTCAGGTATATGGTTTCCTGTATTTCTATGGAATACTAATGATTCTTAAACAGTTTTATTTGACTTACGAATAAAACCTAACAATTATTGCACTGTTATCAGAGTAAATTTGGAAACATATTCAATATTACTATACAGGCTTATCCTTCCAGATTATATATATGTGCTTGATATGTAATATTATTATTCACACATCCATGTTCATACATATACAATCACCATCGCAGGAAATCGACTTAGCGACACAAGTTCAAATCCAAGACGAGACTGTTTACATTTCACATATTGCTAATATTCTTAAGATCGGTATGAATTTAACTCTTCTCCCTCCAGCTATGGGTAAAAGTAGGGAAGACTGGCCTCTTTACCCTTGATATGGCAGCTAGTCTAGAAGGAGGAAAACTAAATTCAAACCTGTTGAACTTTGCTTAAACACTGCCCTCGTGTCACATCCTGCTCGTGTCGAAGGGTTGGTAAATACATATATATACATACGTTACACTTCTAATATTATTGCTGGCCCACTGGCATAAGGGTTAGTGTTTGACAATGGACCGTGAGACCGGGGTTTAATCCAAGCTTGAGTCATTTGAAAGACTCAAAAAATAGTTGATGCCTTCTTGCTAAATACTCAACATTATAAGATACGCTTCAAGGGTAAATGGAGCAATCTAAGGAAGTAGTAACGACCTCTCCTACACCTCTGGGTAATAGCTATTGAAAAGGGAGCCTTTGGGTCGCTCTTGACTACTTTCGGTCAACTTTCTTTGCTATTATAAACACAAATTTATGTACATCAGCTTCATTTATTAATATTATCCTCTTGAACACTTATACATGCAAATTCGTACATATGTACAACGCATTTTATATATACATGTGCATTGATATGCGTTAGTAGTATATTAGTTATCGTTGTTGGAAATGGACAGTGTGACTAGAATTCAAATCCTGCACTGCGTGCATTTCACATGGCATACTGATTAACATGAGAGATTGTGAGCGGGTTCGAACACCAGTTGTGCTATGACGTTCACTTTTGTACTAATACACTGGAGGAAAGACGAAATCTATTATACCACTGCAATTAGCCTAGTAGTATCTCTCCTATCTTTCTACAAGGATTTCTACTCATGAATGTATATAAGCAATTAAGCAAACAAAGCGACTTAATATGTGCACCTTAGTACAGAAGAGCCTTCAGTGTGACAATATTTGATTTTTCATGAGTTTCATGAAAATAGAGAAAAAAGAATTAGGAATCATCAGATTTTAACCAAGGAAAGAATTTCTAGGGTTGACATCGACAGATCAAAATAATGTCGTAAGATGAGGTGAAAATTGTTGACAGTAATGTACAGAGATGGTTACAAAAAATGAAGGAAAATCCTGTATTGAAGACGAAATGTGGTTTGAAAAGGAGTAAAATTATTGGAATACAGAGTTTCCGTGTAATATTACGGACGGCCGCTGTCGTCAATCAGTGAAAGTGTCACGAGACTAGTGCGTGCGGGCAGAATGACCTGCAAAGTTTGACGTGATTTTAGAATAATCAGATGTATTATCACGTGTTTCACTAGTGACACCGAACATTCACGGATTCAATTTGTTCTCCAAAATCTCTATATGAAAAAATAAGTAACGAGATTTTGGCAGAGTTGAAGGCAGTTGTCAAAACGGGTATGTTAAAGGTTCTGAGGCCCCGACCTGTCCTAACCCAGTCTGCTACGACCTATCTGTCAGGCGTGTGTCAAACAGACAGCTCTCAACCACACCCCGTCACCACCAAGAGGAAGGGAAAAGAAGGACGCAACTAAAATGAACTTTTCTAGTTGCAGCGATCATAGCTAACTGAATAATAAACGACTGCTATAGTTTGAGTTTCTTCTTCTGTGGACGTCTTTCTTTACAGCACAAAACGTTGGTCCTATGGTACATCTGAAAGAGTTTGATCTAAGTGGTATGAAAACATCACGAAATGTTATCACCATTTTGAATAGTAATATGTTGTAGTTAATGAGCTAATCCACGTGTGTATAATTTCCTATGTGTTGTATTATTAATTAAAGAAGTATGGGTCGAGCGTTCATTCAAGACTAAATCGATTTTCGTTTTATTTTTTAAAAATTTTTTGCACGTAGGCCTATCGTTAAATGTGTCATTTGCAAGATGTGAAGGGAATAAAAATACAATGGTTTGTAATTTCGTGGTCTCAAGTTCAATAACATTAATTACTTCGTTTTGTTTTGGTTTGGTTTTAGGCACATCAACCATTGTAGGTTATTTAGTGCCAAATCCATTTTATTCATATAAAAAAGTTCTATTTAAAAAAAAATCTCAGTTTAGCATAAGCATGCAGTCTAAATGTTAAAAAACAACTATTTGAAATAAATCATTTTAGCATAAATTCCTATTTGACCCATAGGTAGGACCCTATCAGGTGCTACTACATCGGGCCAGAGTGGATCTGGGACCTACGATGGCAAAAAGGGGTGGGGACTCCGTATTCCCTAAAGCTCCGATGATAACTCTGATCCAGTAATCCTCCACCATCAGATAGTTTAGCGTCATATCCAGGACACTTGTTAGTAGAGGTGGTACCCCTCTACAGAGATGCAGTCGGTGTATTCTTCAGTATCACCAGCCGACTGGACCATTATTTTGATTAAAATCGCATTGATTACTTATTCAAAAGAGTTTATATAAAATGTCCACCATCCTACCGGTGGTACTTAAAATACGCTTTCTGCATCCCTTGCGAAGGCTTAAGAAAAAAAAAAAAACGTATATCCACGTAAAACTCTAAAATGCATATCATAGTTTGGCTCCCACCCGGATATCTGAAGAAGGTCGGATAGCTATTCATTGCCATTACTTCTAGGTTATCTTTGAATTAAAGTAATAGCACTTTCTATGGCATTACGTGTATGTCAAGTAGATCTGTTTAGAAAAAGGGTATAAAAATATAAACAAACGGCTGCTGCTGTTACTACATAAATACCTTAAAAATTCCCTTAGACGTGGTACGCTTGTTGGCCGAGTAGTTTGAGACTTAGTCTAACGTAAAGTTGGATGGGTTTCGATCCCGGCTTCGGGCGTCCTACGCGTCTAGCCACACTGAAGAGTTCTGATAGAACGAAACAGGCTGTCTGTGGATGACAATATATAAATTTTGATAGGGCCATGCGCAAAAAGAAAAAGGAAACTTCTATACAAATAAAATGTAATATACATCCATATAATTAAATGAATTTAACAACTAGTCAACGGTTTTTTATACCTAGAAGATAGGGAATTGTTTTCGTATCTACATTCTTCAGGTCGTAGTTTTATTCGATTTTTCTCTATTGTCTCATCGAATATGAATTAATGTGGAACTATAAGTAATGTCAATGAAGGGGTACTTCACACTCTTCAAATCTCCATAAATAGAGCCTAATCATCAGACATTGTTATCATATTCAGGACATCCTTATCCCACAGAAACCCCACCGACGGGACAATTAAAGTATTTCAACGCATGCACAGACTTTATATAATTATCATAGCGTTTAATTTTGACTGGAAATTTATTTATTCCTTAGATTAAAATATGTTAATTGTATTCTTCTAACAGACATCTTGCTATAGCTCACGTTGTTTTCCTGGTTTCTTTCTTTCTTTCTTTGTTTAATGGCATATCAACTCTTCTTAGGTTATTTAATGCAAAAGCCATTATCCTAGAAGAACAGTAGTGGTACATTTTAACCCATAGCTGGGAGGGTAAGGGGGGTTCATACCTTTCCCAAGGGTATTTGCCAGAAAGTGAACGTAATAGCGTTACTGGTGTTCAAACTCGCGTACTACGATTCCGCAGTTTATCGCTTTAAACGTTACACAACGAGGACACCCCCGTGTTTTCCTGGGTATCGTTTACAAAGAAACATAATGAGAATATCAGTAATATAGAAATTTTGTGCAAATAATTCTGAAATGTCTGTCTACGTAAGATTGTTTTATACAAGGATTGAATCGATGATGCTAATATTGCTAGAATTACATGTATCAATCGCAAATTATGTTTGACTGAAAGGATAGCATAAGGTGGAATCTTTTACTTACGGGTGGATGTTGTTACAAAAGCAAGAATATCTCTATGTTGAAAAGAAAGAATTCACGTCAGATCTAATTGACACCCGGTCTGTTCAAGTTTGACAAAGTTGGACCTTAACCAAGGAAAATGTATAATGGAACTCTGACATATTTATGTCTCTCTGTCGCGTTACTTTATCACAACACTTATAAAATGTCTTCTACCAGAAGGTAAAATGTACGAAGACTACACTGAAAAAAAAAGAGTTAAAACATTCAAGTTTGAAAGTGAAAATATGTCATTTGGTTTTGTTTGTAAGACACAATCCTATTTTGTCAAAAGACTTTTTATAGAGGTATACAGACTAGTTAACAAATTCTTAAACCCATATCAATGCTTAAAATTATTATTATTGAATAAGAATACTTGAAACTATTATTTAAAATGAATTCTAATTTAGCAGTTATTTGAAAGCATATAATTGTTTAATATTAAAGAACTGCAGCTCTAGATAAACTAGAAGTGGTTGAAATGTAAAAAAGTAAAAATAAACTACCCCTCAATTCTATTAAGAACAGCAAATAATAAAAACACTTAAGTAATAAAAATATATCGGGATTATATTCCTATTCTCTATCGAAACCCCGATCGAATATGCATGAGTGAGTTGATTGCCAAAAACAATTGCGAGGTAAAATAAATCCAAATCTATTTCATAAAGAAAAAAGAAAAATACTTAATCGGATTACAAAAAAGAAAAATATGAAAATAACGAAAGATGAAAACATTTTAATGGTTGATTGAAAAATGAATTCAATTCTCGAGAGATGGATAATGCAATCATTGCTTTTTTGCCATTAAAAAAAAAAAAAAAAAGTGAATTAAAGTTATTCTCAGTCGGATTCAATGGAGCATCTCTCATAGACTTATATATATATATATATATATATATATATATGCTGAATGGTTAGAAGCTTTAGCTTGGCATTTGAGTCAACCGGGTTTCGATCCCAGCTAGGGGAAGATACTGTCTAGCCACTCTGATGAGTTCTGATAGAATGAAACAGATCTGTCTGTGGATGACTATATATATATATATATATATATATATATACATAGATAGATAGATAGATAGATAGAGTATAAACATAATAAATACAAGTTCCGATTGTTTCTTTGCTCAATATCGATAGTAAAGCCACTATATAGTTGAATTTAGACTTATGATTTGAAAATTTTTAAATACATTTCTTGAACTTTATGATCAAAATTAAAGATATTCTCAGTCAGATTCAATGGAGCATCTCTCATAGTATATATATATATATATATATATATATATATATATATAGAGAGAGAGAGAGAGAGAGAGAGAGAATGAAAATAATAAATACAAGTTCCGATTGTTTCTTTGCTCAATATCGATGGTAGAGCCACTATATAGTTGAATTTAAACTTGTGATTTGAAATTTTTAAAATACATTTCTAGAACCTAATGATCAAATTTGCCTCATATCCTTCAGCATAAATATCAGTTTCATGAGATGAATCAATCTTAAGATGCTTGTCTAAATAGTAATTAATTTTCGTTAATTTTTAACTCATTTTCTCCACCTCATCAGCACACGAGGAGGAAGTGAATATAATCGCATTGGGTGCTTTCAAAAATGAAAATAATCCCATCGTCTTTTTCTCGTGTCATTTCATTCGGGCGCTGACTGACTAAGCAACTCATTCACTCATAATGGTTTCAAAGTGGCAAAGGAAAGAAGCAGAAGATACCCAGCACAAACAATTACGCACGCAGACTACGCCGATGACATAACACTTCTGGCAAATACACACGCCGAAGACGAATCCCTGCTACATAGTCTGGAAGGAGCAGCTGCTGGCATAAGCCTCCATGTCAACGCAGACAAGACAGAATACATGTGCTATAATCAAAGAGACGACATCTCCACTCTAAATGGTACTTCTCTGAAACAAGAGGACAAGTCCACCTACCTAGGAAGCGGCGTTTCTTAAAACGAGACAAACATCAACACGTGACTAGCAAAGGCATGGAAAGCTATCAATTGACTATCGGTCATATGGAAGTCACACCTGACTGATAAAATGAAGCGCAGTTTTTTCCAAGCAGCGGTCGTGTCGATACTGCTATATGGATGCTCTAGATGGACGCTAACTAAACGTGGAGAAAAAAAGCTTGACGGCAATCACACAAGAATGATGCGAGCAATATTGAACAAGTGCTGGAGGCAGTACCCAACAAAGCAGCAGTATGGCCACCTCCAACCATCACGAAAACTATCCAAGTTAGACGAACCAGACATGCAGGACATTGCTGCAGAAATAAGGACGAACTCATAAGCGACATACCCCAGTGGACCCCGTCACGAGGACGACCAGCTAGAACCTATATACAACAGTTCTGTGCCGATACAGGATATAACCTTGAAAGCTTACTGGGAGCAATGGACGATAAAGACGGGTGGTGAAAGAGGTCCAGGGAGATCCGTGCCGGTGGCGTGGTATGATGATTATATATGAGTGAGTAAAAATGTTAACAGTTCTATGAGAGAACCTTTAAATAATTTAAAGCTTAAAGATCCACGTCAACATAATCTTAAATTTCCATCAAGGTGATTTAAAAATATGTTCACTCTTCTATGGACATGGAGTTACTTGAAAACACTAGGAATATAATGGAAATAGCACGGATCTTATAGCAAAAATGTGTCAATTGGGATAGCATCCGATGAAGACTGAAATCGTAATATAAACATTGTTTTTACATCTTAGAAGTCTTAGACTTTTTTTGATACTCTCTCTCTCTCTCTCTATATATATATATATATATAAAATACTAGATGAGGAAGATTATTTTTTATAAATCATAAGTGATCAAAAGTTGGCCAACAGAAAAGTATACCAGCAAGTGACTAAGATCTCACATTTTTTTTCTCATTACTAAAAGTTTCATGATTTCGTTTCGTTTAGTTTTATGGCATATCAACTATTGTAGGTAATTTAATGCGGAAATCTTTCTACTTACTTATTAGAAATATATGATTTGTAAACCTTTTGAAGTTAAACTGTTCCAAATATTGTACTGTGTCACAAACAATACAATCAAACATCAGTTATCTATTTACGCACACTTTAATGATGAAACAGTTCTATTTCAAACGATTCCATGTAGCATATATTTGTTTGCCCATCGTTTAAATATCAAACAGTTTCCTAGATAGAACCCTCTCAGCGGCTACCACCCCATGTCAGAGTGGACTGGAGAGCAATGGCAATGAAGGGGTACTCCAAATCTCCCAAAACTCTGGCATTACTTGAGACCCACTGTTGCATAGTCGTAATAGATATACAATTATACACATATACATGCGGAAACAAAATCAACAATAATGACTAACGAATACACTTCTTTAGAAAAATATACCACTCACTTTATTTGAAAGGGTTCCGCAAGGGTTATGTGTGAGAGGTGAGTTGGAGACTGAACAGACTGCAACATATTGACCCCAAGTTCCTCTCTCTTTAGCAGCACTTCTTTCTCGTTCTGCTGGGCTGCTCAACCGGGAGTACTGAGGGCCCAGCCCTCTCTGGGAGCTGGTTCTCACTACAGCATCTTATCTCCAACTCATTAAACCTGTCTGTGGCACCGGGTTATATGATTGTTTGATGTTCACCTGCTTCTTGTAGACATTACATCTGCATCCAATCCGTCCACAGTCAAAGTTATACCCTGATATCTCCGACCGGATGCACCTGTTATTTACACAGGTGCATCTCTTATTTGACAGCTCGGTCGAGGGTCAATATGTTACATCACCATCCAATTGTTAAGTGTCATATCCAGGACACTCCCTGAGGTGGGTCTTACCCCTCTGCAGAGATGCAGTCTGTGTATTCAACAGTGCCACCCGCGTGGAGTGAATAGTTTCATAAAACAGATAAAACAATCAGAAAAACGTTTTTTATCTGTATGTACACAAAGGCAGTATGCTGCATAGAATAGAAGGACGTTGTTAGTAAGTTAATTTTACATTTGGATCCCTCTAATTGCCAGAAATAAGAAAAGCCTTGTGATTGAGTTTGGAGGCAATCCCCGTATAATCATTGACGTCGTAGGAAATGCACACGGCAATCAGAGTTCAAACCCTATATGAGGTGGTTTGAATTACACATGGCGTTAATATTCACGAGAAAAAATATCTCCAAT
Source organism: Sepioteuthis lessoniana (assembly GCA_963585895.1). Classification (NCBI taxonomy): domain Eukaryota; kingdom Metazoa; phylum Mollusca; class Cephalopoda; order Myopsida; family Loliginidae; genus Sepioteuthis; species Sepioteuthis lessoniana. The sequence goes on from CAUZXS010000400.1 coordinate 64,164, forward strand.
TTATTTCCCTCTAGCTATTGGTAAATAGTAAGGCAATACTGGGTTTATACGTGTGTAATGATTGCATCGGCAGAAAAATGTAACCAACCGCTACTGATTTGTGTCTATGCCATCTCTACTTATATATTCCCTAAGCAGATATTGAACACTGGTTTCATAGGTATAGCACATACACATTATATATTACTGGGAGCAGGTGCTCAAATTTTCAACAACTTTTAATACCCATATAAAAAGAGATATGTGTATAGAATGCATTGTAATTTAAAATCTGAGTTTGCCAAAGTGCTATTTCAATTCCATAAACGGATATGAAAGAATGTGCAAGAAGGAGTTACCTAGTGTCTGCGAAATACTTAAAACACTTTAGCAAGTATGAAAAACAGATCACTGCATTTACGCCGAACTGTAAAAAAAATCCAAAGTTCTGAAATCTTCTGTTGGGAAACACTTATCAAGTTTGCATCCGCTCTTCCTAAACGTCAAGAACGAAGTAAATGTCCCTAGAAAAAACAATGAGACTAGACAATGATGAACGCCTAAACTTTTTTGACAGAACAAAGAAAAATCCTGCTACACTACAGAGTCCATCTGGTTCCTTCACAGCAAAAGATATTTCGTGTCAACGTCTGCGAACGTTAAAATAAAAGGAACAAGTACGAAAAGGTAAGCCTGCTGAGCTGCCAGTCGCTAATCTAAATAAACAGCTTATGGAAGCCCATCGATATTCAATAACATCTAAAATTCGATTGGCAGGGACATCATATTCAGTGGAAAGAAAGTTACCTAATTCAGTCGGGTTAATTAAAAGGTAGATTGATCAAAAGAGTTCAACCCGGTTTTGGTTACTTTTTTAATGGCATATCAGCCTTCGTGGGTTATTTAATGCGCATGTCATCCTTATAGAAAGACACTTGCGGTTTCATTTAATCCATTGTTGGATAGCATGTCAACTCATCTCGCGTTATTTCATACGGTCAATGATAGGGAATATTTTCAGAAGTTACAAAATTTTGTTCGTTTCTCGTTTATAGATATTTTTCGTTTTGTCGCTTAAGAATTTTTACAAAATAACGATTCCATCAAATACGGACATTCAAACGGATCTATTTGACCCATGAGTTGAATACCTACAAGTTCGGTTTTGTTTTGTTATATGACATACCAACTATTGTAGGTTATTTTATACCTAACCCTTTTCACACGTGAACATTTCTAAACACATTTACAAGATACCATTTTTAAACGAATCTGAGCTCATTTTTTCTTTAAATGCTTTCACATATTTCTATCTAATACGAATAATTCTATTGACTATTAATCCTTTGTTTTGCACACAGTTTAATATTCTCGACTATTGCTATGCATGACTAATAACTCAAACATCAGCCATTTGTTTACATAAAGATAAGTTTTAGCCTGAGCTTATTTTCTTACATACGCTTAAATGTTTTTATTTGCTATTTAAAAGTAACAATTAATCCTGTCATTTATTTACACATTGTTAAATGATCGGTTTTATTTCAAATAATTCAGTTTAGCCGAAGTTAACAAAGTTAAATGATTCCAAGTATTGCTATGCATCACTAACAATTCAATTGAAAATCAGTCATTTGTTTACACACAGCAAAAGGATTAAACCTTACTATTTCAAGCAATTCAATTGAGAATAGGCCATTTATCTGCACTCAGTTTAAATGTCAGAGTTCTATTTGAATTTAAGATAGGACCTTATTAAGTGCTACCAGTCCGAGTTAGAGTAGACCAGGAAGCGATGGCAATGAATGGGTACTCCGCATTCCGCAAGCTCAAGTATCAAAAGAGACACACCATCATATTGTTTAATCTCATATCCAGGACACTCGTTGGGGAAACTTAAACTTCTGCCGAGAAGAAGTCGGTGTATTCTACTGCCTATCCATCAGCCGACTGGGCCAGGTTACTATCTAGCACTGACACTTCGAGTCAAAATATATCTCGAAGTAAAGAAAATGAAAGGACCCACCAGAACTCTAGAATTGGACACTTATTTATAAAATCCAGTTTGTGCTGTCCTGATGACAGCCCATATTTTGGGTTGCATCCTGCTCATCCGCAGGGAATACAGTCCGTGTATTCTAAGTTACACGAACAGAGAGGTAGATAGTAATGGTAGGTTCGTAGAAGTTTCAGTATAAAACCCTAATATAGTTTTGCCTGTTTACTTGGGGTTTATTACATATTAACTTTTGTAGGTTATCTAATGCCAAATCCAGTTTTATACAAGTAATCAGTTCTATTTCAAACAATTCAGTTTAGTATAAGTACGCAGTTTCGTTCTATTTTACCCATGGATAGAACCCTTATAAGCTGCTTCACTCCGAACCAGAGTGGATCTGGGAGCGATAGCAATGAAGGAGTACTCCGCATTCCCCAAAGCTATAGCACTACTTGAGATTCACCATAAGATTGTTTCATTTCATACCCAAGACACTCATTGGCGGGGTCTTACTCTTCTGCAGAGAAGCAGTCGGTGTATTTTACCCTCCAACCAACTGGGCAAATATGCTTCTTTCTTTCATGGCCTCCGATTTTTTTTGAAAAAAAAAATTCTTTTTTGTTCCGTTTGATCCTTTCTGCAGGATTATTTGTTATGCTTTGTGTCAAACTTAGAATCTGTTGACGAAATTTCTATTTCTGATAACGAAGAAGTGTCTCTCATATATATAAGTGAGTGATATATACACACATATATACATACATAGGTGCTTGTGGTGCATGTGGAGTTTATGGTAATTTATATGTACATATCTTATGCTAATTTTGGGACTTACAATATGCTGATCTGTTTATTTGTCGCTGCCTCCCACCAGACACGACTTGACACATGGTCAAAAGCCCGATTAAAGTGGGGATAAATGCGAGGGGAAGGTCGGGAACGAGCCGAGACTCGAACCCTGCTGGTCAATGCTGCTCATCGGCTCACTTGGAAATGTGCTGATCTGTTAGGAAATTACTTTTATTGGATAAGAATACCAGCAACCAGATAACTGTGTACAAATTATAATCACACAAAATTACTAAGTTTACGAACACTTGATACCGAAGGATTATTATTAGCTATTTTACCTTATTGGTAAAGTTAGATAAGATTCATTTAAATAATACCACGGTGTACACAATTGATAATTAACGAGCAATAATTACTTTAAACTAAATAATTGTGTATACTTGATTATATTATATGTAAAAAAAATAGTGGAAATTAAAATACGTCAAGTTCATCCTTTGTTGAGGGGTAAGACTGTCCTGGTAAAACGAGTGCTCAGAGTATGACACTAGCATCTATCTGATGGAGAGGTCCTACTTCTTGAGCACTGAGAAGTGTGGAGTATAATACTATTACTCCCAGGTGTACTCTGTTCTGGAGTGATAGTAACTATTATGGTTCCATATAATCGTTGAATAAAACTGTTTAAAAATCCATGGTACCATCTAACTAAATAATTCGCATCAATAATACTTACTTGAAGTTATAATTATTCACTAAGGGTTATTGCTTATATGTTTATTTGTTTGGGTTTTTTTTGGCACATCAACTATTGTTGGTTATTTGATGCCAAATCTTTTTTTTATACCGATGAACAATTCTATTTTAAACAATTCAGTTTAATTTAAGTTCAGTTTTCTGTTTAAACACAGTTAAATATAAAAAGTTTAGTTCTATTTGACCCCTAGGCAGGACCCTATCAGGTGATACCACACCGGGCCAGAGTGGACCTGGGAGCGATGGCCCTGCCCAAAGCTCCAGGCTCACCATCAGATTGTTTAATGTCATATCCAAGACATTCGTTGAGAGTCTTATTCTGCAGAAATGCAGTCGGTATATTCTATAGCCCAAGCCGACTGAGCCATAAGGATTACTAATGATTTGCTACCAGATAACCAAGAAAACAAATGTTTTGTATCAAATATAAATATTTTATTGGAACCATATACTTATACATAAATAATTTGTCTGAGATGAAAATACTTGATACAATATAGTTATTTGCAACTTATTTGTATGCAGATTGCTTGATGTTAGGGGTTAAAAAAGCAAGAAAATTATAGAATTATTATAGAAAAACTGTACACATAAAAGTGCTGTAAACGTCATTCCAAAAAAAAAAAAAGTTTTTTCTAAGGCTCACTGACTGCTTGAGGCCTCTTATTGGGTTTATTAGAAGATACTAATATCTAGACTCAAGTCAAAAACAAAAAGAAAAAAATTAAAATGCATTCTACTTTTTCATGAATCGTTCGACACTAAAACAATTCATGATTTTCCTATTTTCTTGAATATTCATCTGATTTAAGTAGCAAAATTGTTTTCCATACAATACCCTTCCGTGTGATTCCGTACTTTGTTGTGTAAATTTCTTTGCATTCCTCAATAGGCAAATTCTAACCAAGAATCTAAATATCTGCTAAAGTAAGAGGAATTATTCTTTACAATGTTTATTAGTCTCATTTATTGTCAATTTCTATTCTATTTTTTTAGTCAAGTATGAAGATTTCAGAAGAAATTTAATTCTAAGTATCGAGAGGACATGAATCCTAATATAGAATCATAAATATCCAATGATGACTATATTTTATCAATCAAATGTGAAACGATATTTGTGTCTATTTTCCAAAATGTTATGATGCGAACATCTTTCAACCTGATTGTTATAAAAAAATATTCAAACGAAAGCCAAATCAAGACTCAGACTGGATTCTTTAAAACCTCAAAGAAAAAAAATGCACTTCACGAACACAATTGCGACTAACTAGAGACTTTTAACTAAGTTACTTTTTATCTCAACTCTTCTGGGGAAAAATACTCTCATACAATGCTTACCGAAATCGGAAATACAAGGACGATGTAGTTTTATAAAACCGCTGAAAAAAAGCTTGAATAAATACATTTATCATCGAAATGTCCGCTTCAACAATTTAACGAACCTATGGACAAGAAAGAAAGAACAAAACCAGACGGTATTTATTCTAAATCACCAAATGTCATGACTGAAAAGGAGTATTACAGCATACTTTGTAAGTCAGTAAATTATAGAGAATTTTATTGTCAGGGTAAACCATTTATATTCTAGGTGTTTTTTTTTCTTAGCTAATGAAGCTGTCCCCAAATTTTCTCAAGTCGAAGGAAATTTTTTTAAAATGGAAGGAGTCGAAATTTTTGCAATATTTTGGTCACGTAAGTGACAATTCGGCAAATCCAGATGATTTTGCCCACAAAGTCTTAAGAAGGAAGAGCGACCCTGGCCTGTGAGATGTCCATCTCACGCAATCCTCTCCGGCTTGATGCACTCCCTCAAAATGCACGATTTTAGGTCTACCGGGCTTTCTCTAATGGTCGAATTTTTTTGCAACCCGGGCAAAAATTTCTTTAAAACATTTGATCAACTGCACCTTAACCTTTCAAACAAAGTGTTTTAGTTGCTTCGGAAAAATTATGGTTTACTTCCAACACATAAATCTTCATCAGCACGAATTTCCCTTACCCTCCTCTCTTTCTCCCCGTCCGTCCCTCTAATCCATCGCTCACAGCAGATCCCCAAAACTAGATCCTTTATTCGTACAGAGCTGATGTATCTAAGTTGTTGCGGTATTGTCCATTGATAGGGGTTTATAGAAAGCGGCTACTTATAAGTTATTCCTTGCTTCTCCAGCAGTGTCCCTCATGACTTGTTCGTCTTACTTGGATATTTTTTGAGATTGGAGGTAAGTGGATAGGTTGTTAGGCTTTTATGGCATATCCAACTTTGTAGGCTATTTAACGCCAGATCCATTTTATACAAATAGCCAGTTCTATTTCAAACAATTCAGTTTAGCGTGATTAAAATTTGTCAAAAAGTATTTCTATTTCAAGCTATTCAGTTTAGTCAAACAATTCTAATTCACTCAATTCATTTGAGTATATGTACAGTTTCAGTCTTAAAAAAGTTTTATTGCACGAAGCTCAGTTTACCCCAAGTACAGTTTAATTGTCAAAAATATTTCTATTTCAAGCTAATCAGTTTGTTTAAGCAGTTCAAATTCAACCAAATCAGGTTAGTATTGAATTTCTTTACACACAGTTAAATGTCAAAACAGCTCTATATGAAACAAATCAGTTCGGTGTAAGAACAGTTTCAACGTCAAAAACAGTTCTATTTTGAACAATTCAGTTTAGCATAAGCACCCAATTTAAATGTAAGTACAGTTAGGGCCTTATCTATGGGTTAAATAGAACTATCAGATGCTACCATTCAGGGCCAGAGTTGACCGGGGAGAAATGGCAATGAAGGGTAGCTCTACATTCCTCAAAGCTCTAGCATTACTGGAACCTCACCATCAGATTGTTTAGTGTTATATCTTGGACACTTTGCAGGGGGCCCTCTTATTTCTCTGCAGAGAAGCAGATTGTGTTTTCTACTGTCCCAGCCGAATGGGCTAGATTCATTAAATATTGGCTTAAAAAACAACTATCGAAAGGTTAAGCAATTTGTTTAAGTTAATAAACATTGATAAATTTATTTTGTAGACACCCTTAACTTGATGATTATCGTCATTAGAAATAGAATGGGTGACGAGTTCAAACACTGGATAAAATTATCTGCATTTTAAATCACGCTTATGCACGAAGAAAAGACGAATCTATCTCTCCTACCTACAGCAATGTTTAAATAGGTCTGACAGTTCTTTAGCCTTGGTTAGGCAACCAGTTTTGAAGGAAAACTGAAACTAGTTTCACTCCATACAAAAATTGATCTTGGGTCACAAACTGCTTGTGAAAAAGCCATTATTTTATCGTGCTCTGATACGAAGACTAACACACTCCATCTTTCGAATCGATGTAGGCAATTCACTTTATGTATTGAGCTCATACAAAGGTACATCACATTTTTGCCCATAACATTTATCAATTTTAATAGTTTGGTTTGAGGTGGTTTATGGCATATACATAATTTTAAGTTATTCAATGCATATAAAAAGTTCTATTTCAAACTATTTAGTTTAGCCAAAATACATAGCTTAGTTCTATTTGACCCCTAGATAGGACCCTATCAGGTGCAACCATCCCAGTCCAAGTGGACCTAAGAGCGGTGGCAATGAAGGAGTACTCCGTATTCCCAAAAGGTCCAACATTACTGGAACCTCACCGTCAGATTATTTCGTGCCCTATACCGGAAATCGTTGTGGTGTCTGCAGAGATGCGGTGGGTGTATTCTTCAATCCCAACAGACCGGGCCACATCTTTGATAGATCTATCTTGATTAAGTAAAACCTATCCTTAACTGTAAATTCAAATACATGTGTTTTATGTGAGTACGTATTTACACAAACCCTCCGCGAGGGACATGATGTAACTCAGGGGTGAATTTTAAACTGGTAAAGCTGATTTGAAAGAGTTTTCCTTCTCCAATCTGCCCTGTTATTTGGATGGTAGGAGAACCGATAGTTTCAGAACTTTTGCAAGGGTATAAGTACTCTGGCCAAGATTTTAAATAAAGTTGCCGATCCCATTTACTTGGAAAAAATTATAACGTTAAGTGCGCACGTGCAGTGCAACTCACTCACTCGCCATCCGTCACTATTGCACTTGATTATTATCATTGGAGGCACACACACACACACAATAATTATGAGGAACTCACGTGGTTTAATGATTTGCAGACAATTGTTAGTGACTTCGATACCCATTGGTTTAATCTACGTCTTCGTGTCACTCATAAATTAATCTTAATTGCTATATCTATCAAGTGTGGACGATCTATATACCTACAACTAATCAGACAATGATTGAAATTTCACTCGTGTTATATCATAGTGCTCTTAGCCAATGGGCTCTTATATATCCGGTAAATGAGCTCGTAAAGGGAGAGTCTCCAGCTTGTAGTGGCTAACGTGTTGAACAGCAACATTGTAACAAATGAGATCAAACCTCTCGCTAATATGTTTTATATCAGACTAATGACCTTGGAAAAGGTATGAACCCAATGTTTTTCAACCTATGGGTACCACTACAGTTCTGAAAAGATGGCTTTAGCTTTAATTACCCTACCAAGTTTAATAAATCATTAAACCAAACCAAAGATAACAAAACATTACCTCTAGTGTTCCCCTAAAAGGATGGCTTTCGTATTACATAACGCCAAATGTTGGTCAGTCTTCACGAAACTATGAACCAAGAGTTGACCAGACAAGCAAACGAACAACTATAGAAAAGGATTACATATATAAGATTAGGATTTGTTGTTATCTAACTCAGCGTATAATATTGGACTTAAGGTGTATAATACAAGAGATAAACTTGGAATATACGGGTTCAAAGGGTTAATAGAATTCGGGATCTTCTCGCTGAAATGGGACGCCATTGTCGACAAAGACGTAAATTTCGTTTTGAAGAAAGCCAGTATTTCGATGAATACAACAGCAAAGAGGCTCTCTTTATGAGACGAACCAAGTTAGCCGATCAGGAAAAGAAGGAACGCGCATAAGGTTGTTTGAAGGTTATCCAGATGCGATATTCCCAAGAGATTTAGAATGTCGACTCACCTTTCCAGCTGAGATTACTCAAGTCTTTCTTTTGAAGAAAGCTTGAAAGGACGTAAGCTGGAAAGATCAGCGACAAGTTGATTGATCATGTGACTAGAAACAAATCACAAAATTCAAGTAGTGCCATGAATGTTTCTGGTTTTTTAAGATATCTAGAATCTTTGGTGGATATTCAAAAAGCATCATTATAAGGCAAAAAGAACACTGGAATGGATCTGTCATTAATCCTGCTTAAACAAAAAAAAAAAAAAACGAGTAGGAACTAGATAAACGTTAGGTTTCGGTTTATGGCATATCAACCATTCTAGGTTATTTAATGCCAAATCTTGTTTATTCACACATAAATCTATATGATTTGTAAACATGAGTCAACAAAGTTAAATAATTCCCAGTCCGCGCACACTTCAACTAAAAAATCAATTTTTTACACACATCTAAATGGTCCTTAAATTCTATTTTTAACAATTCAATTTAGCTTGTAAAATTTAAATAGTTCCCAGTATCGCTTTGTATCACTATCAGGCATTTATTATGAATCAGTTCTATTTCAAACAATTCAACTTAGTAAAGGTCAAAGTTAAATGGTTCCAAGTATTGCTATGTTTCACTATCAGTTTGATTAAATTTCAATAATTTCTTTACACAGTTAAATGATCAAATTTTAAAACAATTAGCACGAGTCATTTATTTGCTCTCAGTTTAATTGACAAACGGTTACATTCCACCCATAGATAGGACCGGATCAGGTGCTACCACTCCGGACCAGAATTGACCTTGGAGCAGTGACAATGAAGGGGTACTCCGCATCCCCCAAGCTCACGGCTTGATATGGTTTTGTTTTATGGCATATCAAACATTTTAGGTTAAGTCATGCCAAATCATATATTTGATATATGATTTCTTAATTCAATTTGTAGAAAGCATTTTTAAATGAACCTTATCTCATTTTCTGTTTTTACCTATTGCTATTTAACCCTAGCAACACAAACATCAGTCATTTGTTTACACAGAGTTAAATGATTAAGCTGTTCTATTTCAAATAATATTCTTTAGCATTATTCATTTTAAATATCAAACAGTTCTATTTGACTCATAGATTGAATCCTATGAGGCGTTACCAATGTGGGTCAGAATGCACCTCGGAGCGACGAGTATAAATGAGTACTCCACATTCCCCAAGATCCAGCATTACTTGAGACTTAGGATCAGATTGTTTAGCGTCAATTATAAGGACACTTGTCAGGGGAGTCTTTCTCCACTGTTGAGATGCAGTTGGTGTCTTCTACAGCCCCAGCCGATTGGGGAAAAATAAACTCCGCCATAGCTCGAGCGTCCTGAATAGTAGGTAATTCTATTTAATAGCAAAGGTCAACTTACAGAGCGTGAATATTAGTTTCCGCATGTGATTTCTAATTTAGTAATTAGGTTTTCATTATTTCTCATTAGTTCTCAACACGTTTTCCAAACGTTGCGTTTCAGACGGAAATGCCTACATATACATTTCAGATATCTATTGATTAAAGAAAACAAATACATTAAATAGAATCGTATACCAGTCAAAACAAACATTTTTTATCTCTTGAAAATAAAAATGATGTCCAAACCACGTGTCGACAGGAAAAAGCTATCAAATATCACATTGTAATACAATTCCAGGTATAGTTATTTTAAAATACGCACAATACACACACACACACACATACTAACAAATATATAGCATATATGATTTTAGATATATTTGTATATCCAAAGACACAGACATATGTTCAAAGACAAACACATTATGCACGTATATAGACTCATATCAACACTTTTATTCATAGATTTATATATATACACAAATGTTCATCTATGTGTATATATCAATATTTTATAAATTTGACGAAAAAACTTCAATTCAGTGGTTCCATTAAAAATTTATTTCACTTCATTATGACATTCTTTGGAATATACACACCTCTCTCTATATATATATACACACACATGCATGCACCTGTATATTTATGGAAATAAATAATAGAAAGCTTGCTTGCATGAATTTACGGCGTATCAACCCTTTTCGGGTCATTTAGCGCCGAATTAAATCTCCATCAATTCACTTTTGTGTAACTATATATTTTATTTACAAATGATTAAGTGTCAAAATAGTTTTATTTCAAACACTTCATATTAGCATAGGTACAGTTCCAGTGTCAAATGCAGTTTAGTCTAAGTACACAGTTCAATTCTATTTTAACATTTTCAGTTTAGCCTAAGTACGCAGTTTAGATCTTAAAAATAGTTCTATTTCAAGTGATTAAGTTTAGCTTAAGTACACATTTTAGTTCTATTTGAGCCATAGATAGGACCCCGTCAGGTGCTACCACTCCGAGTCAAAGTGGACCTAGGAACGTGGGCTATAAAGGAATACTCCGTATTCCCAAAAGGTTCAACATTACTGGAACCGCACCGTCAGATTATTTCGTGTCCTATCAAGGAAACACGTGTTGGTGGTAGGGTTAACCCTCTGCAGAAAAACAGTCGCAGTATTCTACAGCCCCAACCAACTGGGCAAATATACCGGAAAGCTATCCGGCAGTATGAAGACAACTTGAAAAGCAGTAATCCAAAATTCAGGAATTTTTGAAGGAAAGTCGACTTTAAAACGTCTAGGTTTTAATGGACCTTCGTCAGGATTTTAAAATGGTGAAGCAAGTCTTGATTGAATAAGGATGAATGTTTAATGAAAAAAAAAACAACAACAACAAAAAAAAACAAAAAAAAAACAGGAGAATGTATACAAAGAAAGATCATGTAAACTTTCAATCATTCCAGCGACGTTCTTTTTCGAAAAACTTTTTGATGATTAGCACTGTGAAACAAATGGAACGACCAAAAGATGAATCTGATTAAAAAGAAGAATCCCTGATGTTCATTGTATTCCGTGAAAAAACTGTAAATTTAAATATATAGGGGAAACGGTGAGGAATATTCATAAATGTATATCTGAACAAAAAAGAGATTAGGTAAACTTAGCAATGTACTTTTTCTACATATATCTAAACTCATTAGGTTGATTTTAATGCAGCCACAATGTTAGCTTATATCCATAAAAGATTCAGACCAATTTTTGAATCTGGTGCAGTTTTGCTTTTACCTTCTGTTAAAACACGTTCGAAATTTTTCAACTTATCCCTTTTTTAATCAAACTACTCTTGAAAAGCTACAATATATTCAACTTTAATTATCTTTCCGTACATAATTTACTTCTTACAGCCCCATGAACCACTCTTACGATATATTTCATCCTCTTACACATTCCTGATCACTTTGTTTTACTTATAAACTTATGTCCTTTTCAATTTATTCCCACCGTTTCTTTTGTAGATATATTTGTCTATATTGGATACTTAAAATGTTTTCTCAGTTTCTATTCCTAATTCTGCTTTTATATATGTTCATTCATGTACAATTAATCATCATCATCCTCATCATTTCGTGACGCTAGCACGGATATCCCTCACCCTCTCTTACCACTTCTCCCTATCGTTCATCGCCTCTGGAAGGTCATCAGGGCTACATCCCGAATCCTCACGTAGCTGCTGTATGTATGTTCGAGCTGGTCGTCCTGCTTTTGCTTGGCCATATGCGGGGGCTCATAGGAGTACATCACTTATGAGCTCGTCCCTGCTTCTCCAGCAGTGTCCTGTGTGTCTGGTTCGTCTAACTTCGATAGTTTTCGTGATGGGAGGCAGTTGGCCGTATAGTTTTTGCCTTGTTGGGTGTTGCCGCCAGGACTTGTTCAAATTTGCTCTCAACATAATTTCCGTCCAGTTTCTCCAGCCGTTTAGTTAGCGTCCAAGTAGTGCATTCATACAGTAATATCGATACGACCGCTGCCTGGAAGAAACTGCGTTTCATTTTATAGGTCAGGTCTGATTTCCATATGATCCAGAGCCTATGGATAGCTGTCCATGCCTACGTTATCCGTGTGTCGATGTCTTCTTCGATTGATGAGACGCTGCTTCCTATGTAGGTGAATTTGTCTACTCGTTTCCGAGAGGTTCCGCTTAGTGTGGAAACGTCGCCTGTTTGGTTATAGCACATATATTCAGTTTTGTGTGCATTGACATGGAGGCCAATGCCGACGGCGGCTGTTGATATTTATATGATCTAACCCTATAAATATATTTACTTTTGGTATGTTTGTCTACTCCCTTTTTCCTTTCTATTCTTTTCTTTCCTCTCCTCGATTTCTCTTCTCCAGGTTTATATTTCTTTCTTTTTTCTTCTCGTTCTACTTTCCCTCTTTTGTCTTTATACGTTGCATTTCTGAGTGGTTCCATTTGTTTAAAATCATCGCCTGAGCCAATCTCATGATAGATTTTCAAAAAAAAAAAAAAATGCTCATTGAATGATTGAATGGTTATATGATCTCTCTTTGTATACAATTACCCACTTCTGTTTTTGTATTTTATCATGCCTCCATTGTTGTTCTATCAACACTTGTTTCATAATTTTCAAGTCCCAATGAAGGTTGATTCAAACCAAAACGATTCAAAATCGACTTCTCTTCAAATAAATTCAGTTTTGGATTGGTTTGTTTTTCAATTTTTGTATACGTCGTATATATATATATATATATATATATATATATATATATATATATATATATATTACAAAGAGCACGAAGCAAAATTGGAAATTTTCTAGTAAAATACTATCATTAAACACGAGAAATTTTAGTTTACAAACAAGATACAAAGAGACAAAACAGGAAATTTACTTAATATGGCCACCATTTTTTTCAACAATTATAAGAACGCATTCGAAACGAATTGTATACAATCAAAATAAATTCTTCAGATATTTTATTCCATTCTTCCACAATAGTAGTCCTAAGCAAACCACTATTTGTATGGGAAATTTTATATTTTTATTTTCAGAAACGCCTCATACTGGAATATGGTTTTAATGAAAAAATGCTTTAATAATTGTGTTCCTCTTAATATTTAGATTCATTGCGTTTTTTTCTTAAATTAGACTAATCAGGTAAAAAAAAGTTTTTAAAATTATCTAATATTCTGCTTCCGCACTATATACATTTATATTCATCCACTTACAGACCGTTTCGTTCTATCATACTTCTTCAATGTGGCCTGACAATCGAGACACTCGAATCCGGGATACACACACAAACATACACACATATATACATGTACATATACACACATAAATATATCCACCCCTACACACACACATATATAGGGCGAAACTGCATATATATATATATATATATATATATATATATATATATATAGAGAGAGAGAGAGAGAGAGATGATCATACTTGGCAAATTAATCTAATAGACTGGTACGAAAATGAGAGAGAGAGTTGAAAACAGAATCAAGTTGCTAAATGCATATATCTTAATTGACCTAAAAGACACTTTAATTACATGCACACATACACGATAAAAATATGAGAACGAAAGTCACAACGTTTACAACCTCTTAAATTTAAACGATATTGTGAAGATGTTCGGATGCCTTGGTACATCAAAATGATTAAATGCCAATTTATATAATAATTACAAAAAAATATTTAAAGAATATAGCAAACCACCATGCATTTTGATCAAAATCCTTTTGGTAAAAGCATAGTTTTTGCAAGTGTAGAATTCCGGGAAATTTTTTTTCTAATTTATTGAAGTTGAAAGTCTTCTCAAATATAAATTTTTACGATGTGGTGTATCTCAATAGCAGTACTCCATATTTTCCCGACATATTCTTTAAATAGTCGCATAAGCTTCAACTCATGAAAAACTCCCCAGAATGTGTTGAATGTCAAGGCTTCTATTATACATAAAGTTTACATCCATTCATATTCTATCTTCGTTTTGCCTTATTCTCGGTACTTTTTGAAAGCCAACATGTCTTTTCATGAGAGAGAATCCATCGATAAATTATATAAAGGTTAGAAATGACATTTACCTTTGGGTAATTTCTACAAAAATAATCTATATATAACCCTATGTAGAAGCCAATCAGAAGGGGTTTTATTGAATAGGGGAAAAGAAATTCAAGTGGATTTTAGAAGAATTGAGAAATACATTACTAATGTGCAATGGCGTCATAGACTTTTAAAGGGTAATGTTGGATAATATTTTTTATGGAAAGGAATTTATGAATTTGTTTTAACGTTAAAGGCAAAATGTTGTAGGAACTGACTTATTTTTATGACAAAGGGGATTATGAAATAAATCGTTAATACATCAAGGGCATTTATTGTGTGTTCAAAGGGACTTTTTTTTAGATCTAAATTTAGAATTAGTAATTAGTATGGAATTTACCATCCCCAAATAATTCAACTGGCGGATGTTTGAAAGTTCTTTTTCAAGTCAACCCAATACTGTCCCTGATCCTGTCGAGGATATACGAATAGATATCTCCTCCAACGAGCACTCAAACATTAGGATTTTCACTTGACCATTTTATGTAAATTCTCATTTTACGAACGATTCTCTAATTTAGTGAGTTTTTTGAAAACTTTTTTTAGAGAAATAACTGCTGTACATTCCTTTTGCAATTAAAACATCTTGATTTGTTTTGTTTTTGTTTTACGGCATATCAACCACAAGGGGTCATTTAATGCCGGCTCATTTTTTCAGGTAAATTGATATTTCATTTTTTATTATATTTTTGGTATATTTTATCGAAAAAAAAATTGGGGCGGGGGGGATTATTTCTTTAAACACTTTTTTCCATATATTTTGTTTTAACATTTATTATAAGTATTTTTTAAACATTTTTTGGGGGGAGATTTTTTTTTTGAATTTTGCTGTACAGGTGAACTTCTTTTAAGTATCCGAGTAAGTTTTTTGGGTTTATTTCATAGTAAATTTGTTTTAAGTTTGTTGTAAGGTAATTTTTTTTTCGTATTAGTTCTAAGTCGATGCATTCTGTTAATATGTGTTTAAAAGTATATGGCTTTTGGCATGGTATGCAATATGAAAAACGTTTTGGTATTTACTTGTTTTATATCACATATGTCCGATAATATTTGGTACATCTGTATATATTTTACATTCGCCAACTTTTTCACCAATGAAGGGGCAGATATTGCATTATTTATTTTTGTTATTCTTCATATTCTTTCACTGATTGAATTTGTTTATACAGCAGGACAACCCATATTGGGATATTTTATGCCTTAAGGTAAGGGAATCATTTTCATCGTATATTTACATGTTTTTCTGTTTTTTCACAGTTAAATGTTCTCAAATATCAGTATGTAATCTAAGTAATTTGCACCAAGTCACGCGGTATCAAATATTCAAATTTAATACACATTCTATGGTTTTGATTATATCCAGTTAAGAATGGCCCGGGAGACCGGGGTTCAACACCAGATCGAGTCATACGAAAGAATCAAAATATGGTACTTGATGCCGCCTTACATAGGGTCAAGAGTAAAGTGGAACAATACAGAGAATGGAGTAGCGCCCTCCCCTACACCTCAGTGTAGTAGCTATTGTAAAGTGAGCCTTTGGGTCAAGGTCTACGAAGAATAGTAATTAGTTTGCAGACAGTTATATAGCATCAAGTATCACAGTAAACTTAATGGCTATGAATGGGTAGTTAACACCATCAAAGTTTCTAGAACTGTAGCCTTATCCATCCGATGCTGTTTGGTTTCATACCAGGACACTCTTTTTTAGGGAGGGGATCTTACCATTTCGCAGGGGATACATTTAGCGCTTTCAAAATCGAGAGGGTGTTATTCTATCTTTATTAATTTGGAAATACTGGTAAAACAAAAATATAATTTGTTATAATCTATTGTATTGCATTGTAGTAATGCTTTTCTTCTGTTAATTTCTTAATTAAAACGATAGCAGAATCCCTACTTCCGTGCCTTATAAAATATGGACGACTTTCATGTGATCTTCTCATCAATGCTTTTAGTTTTCCAAGCTCTTGAGAATACCCGAATACGGCTCGATATTCACTTTTTTTTTTGTTTTAGCATTACTTCGTAAATTTTGTATTGATTATGATTTAAATGGTTTTAAAATAACATTTTTCATCTTATTTTTTTTTTACTAGGGTTTCTTGTTTCTATATTACGTCAGCATATTTAAAGAATCTTCGTAATCTCTTTATTTTTAAGTTGTTTCAGTCCCCCCGTATTTACTTCTTTTTCTACTAGTTTTATTTCCATCTTGTGTGATGAAGTCCTTGTTCCACTGGAAATGAAATTCAAAATACCAAAACGATCTCTTGTCTAAACCAAAGTTGAGTTATGTGACTACATGAAAACCTGAATATATTTTTCACAATAACTTTTTAAATATTCCTTTAAAAAATTACTTTCACTTTCCTTTCTTTGAGCAAAACGTATATCCTATTGTGTAGTACTATCTATGCCCCATAATAACTAGTTCACTCGCATAAACATAGTCACTAAATAGCAAAATCTATTTGGGACATAAAAAGCATTACTTTTTCATTTTAAAGAAAACTTCTTTATCTCTATTATAATATAATGTAGTTAAAACATACAAATAATTCATTTTATTTTAAGGAGTTAACTGTTTCAAAACATAAAATCCTACTATAGCCAAGAATAGAATATTCAACTCAGGCCTTGGCCATATTGTCGAAACATAAAAATTAGAAGGTAATATCGAGGCTGGAAGGTTACATTTTACGACAAGTCGACCATAGCGTTATTTAAACTGAACATGTTTTTGTTTTATACTCTTGCTAATTGAGTATATTTGGAAGGGTGCGACAGTCATATGGCCAAGCCAGCGCCTCCACACATGGTTGAGGAACTGTAAAGTGTTTATGGGCATCTTTTGTCATAAGAGGTTCATGGAATCCTATCACTGATTGGATGCCTATTTTTTTCCAGGGAGTTAATCTACTCAGATCAACTGCTTTGAACAGATCCTATAGCGCAATGGATTGTCCTAGTAGTATTTAGGGTAGTTTTGTTGGATGGGAATTTTCTTTAGACATATTAAAGGTTGGGCGTTTTTTTTATGAATTCAGTTAAGTCAAGGATTACCACTAGTTATTTAAGTGAAAGAAAAGATAGTTTAGTTGTATGGTATCTTGAATGTTTCTATGTTTGATTTCTGCTTCTTTCTGAATAGATATAATACGGAGACTGAAAGGTTTTATTGCCGATTCTTTTCAGTTAATTTGAAGTTGTTGTTTCGAGTGGGTTACTAGGTAAATACTTGATTTTAGTGTAGTATTGGAGGCTCCCCAACGGGCCCCGTGGCGCAGTGGATAGAGGCGTTCCAGGTGAGCTTTGTCAGAAGATAGCGGTTTCAAATCCTACCCAAACCGGCCAGAGGTTTACTTGGTCACAAACGTGGAGCGATAGACAACAACTATGGAAGGTAGTAATTACTGGGGATACGGTTGCAAGACTCAGCATTCCTATCCGAGGTCGCGAAAAATAACCTGAAGAAGGCCAGAGGTGAAATTTGGTCGAAATGTAGTGAAAGAAAGAAACAACACAAAAACTACCAAGATGAGGACAAAAAGTCCGCAATAAATAAAAAAAAATCATTTCTCAGATTAAGAAGCCTCATCTCAAAATGATTCCAATTAAAGACAATCTCCAATGGGTATCTTCAGAAAACACTCATGGCGGACTGTGTTTTAAGATTTACGATATGATTTCCCGGCTGAACTATACATTATAACCATAGTATATTTTTGTGTGGATTTGGGTTCTGTATATCTTGGGTTTGGTGTTGTGTATTCTTTCAGGAATAACAGGGGGTGGACATATCTTTGTGTTTTAGATTTTTCTTAATTTAATGGATTTGGGAAATAAAATATTTTTGTTTGATGGGTGAAAGGGCTGTATCTTTTGTTTTCTGCTTTCTTATGGTAATTTCTAACTTTGATGGCATCATTTTGCAGTGTATAAGGAAGGATTTTGTTTCATTCATGTATCTTTCCCAGTGGCTTGTTCTCTTGGGTTTATAAAGTGTTTTACTCGTTAAACCCTTTTCTGTTTATGAGATTTATCTTTATATTTTATGGTCATAATGTATTTCTTAAGTTTTCAACTCACATCTTATGTAACTCGAATGATCATTGCCACACTTGGTACATTTGTAGCTATTTTCCCCTTTAGTGTTGTCGTCAAGTTCTTGTTGACCATATTTACCCACACGCTTATCTTTTACATTTGTCTTCATCGTGGGTATTTTTCGTGCATTTATAATATCAGTGGATGTGGAATATTATACTGATCAACGCTTTTTCTATTATAACCAACATTTGTGACGCTTTTTAATTCTGTCACCCCTTTTTTTTTCTTTTTCATTCTTAGTATTTCATCGGTCGTACACATTGAGAACTCCTGACTTCTCTCAACTTCCTTATGTTTAGGGATTTTAAAAGATATGTTTTTACTGAAATGTTATGAAACTTAATCATTTTTAGCAGTAAGTCAACTAGATTATTTTTTCCACCTCAAACAATATATATATATATATATATATATATATTTTTTTTTTTAATAAAGTTTTTGGGCTTAATTGCCTGACATCACTATTTCAATTAAGTTGGGTGAAAGGTTTGTGAGAGTTGAACTGTTTGCTGATTAAATGATCATGAATCTTGCCAAAGATAAATCTGTATCATTTTTGAAGAGTCTAATTCAGAGAGGGTACATTTAAGTTTTCTTGGAATTTGCCATTTGTATTTTTTTTCGCTGGTCTTCTGCTCCACTAATCCAAATTTTTTGAGAGAGTTTACCAAATGGAAAGCCTATTCGACTAGGAGATGGGGAAACGTTGCTAGTATACTGGAGTCAGAATAAGATTGACACTTTGGCAATTTCAATGGTTTCGTATACAATACTAATATCGCTTACTTTAATAGTGGGCAAAATCCTTTTCTCCCGACTCAAATGACCCTCAACCATCACTTTCTAGCGCTTAAAAGATGGGAAAGCTTAGAAGCTTAACTCATATGCAGACTGAATTCAATCGGAAATGCATGTATACGAGCAAAGGCTTGACGTGACCAACTGATTAATAGGATCTAGCCACTACGAATGCCAGGCTAACCTCGTAAGGGACAAAGTGGCGGGCCATTTGAAAATTTGGCTTCTCTGTCAACAGCTTCTTAGTCATCAGGATCCCGTTCTAAATCATTAGGGGTCTCTACCACCGGACTCATTGGTGTGGTTTTATTCTCCTGCGGGGGTGGAGTCAACATATTTTCCAACCTCAGCCGACAAGGTGGTTTAATATTGAGATTTGAGGAAATAGAAGGAATGACAAAAATAAGAAAAATAGTAAAATATTAATTAAAATGAGAGATGAAAGTCAGAATACTTGATGGAATTTCTTATGAAGGTAATTTTTTTTCAGTCGTTCCCTTTGACTTCGAAATTTCCCATTAAGACATATCACAAATTAAATATACTAATCAACTGGAGCTTTGGCTCAGAGGAAAAAAAAATTGGTACAAATTGCCTATTCTGATTAAAAACAAAAATAATGGAAAATATTGAGATTAAATTGGATATTTTCAGAAAAAAAGACGGTAAAAAGAGAACTTAAGGCAATTTCCTAGACAGTCGGAAAAAAAATTAAATAGAAATTTATTTCAATAAAAATATCTCTAAGAGTGTTCATCTTCTGTAGAGCAAAGATATATTTCTTCGAAACTTCACGTGAGAAAATAAAAAGTGGAGATGTAAAAGGTGGCATAGAAACGATTAGTAATTTTACAATATTCGTGTATTTGTTGTTTTGTGGATTTTTTTCAACTGCTTAACTAAGCGAGAGAAGAATAACAATTCTTAGTACCGTGTCGTATGCAATATAGTCGACTTTCATGTGATCATCTCATTAGTTTTTTGGAAACAATCAGCACTCTGAATCCCTAGACAGGGAGTTGATAATTTATTTTTATTGTTTTCTCCTCAAAGAAAAAAAAAACTTTAAATTGATTATGATGATACAAAAGATTTATAGTCATATTTCTAAAATATGCTGTTGGTTATTTTTAATTGCGGGGAATAAACTAATAATAAAAAAAAGGGACAATTGAATTAAAAAAACGACGAAAGATATGTACGGATATAATATAAAGTCAATTCCCAAAATTAAAAATTAAGATATCTGAGCAGTTCATTTCCGTTTTTGATGTCAAAATGAAGTAAAGCGGGTGCTATAGTTTTTCCTTGT
>CAUZXS010000401.1:0-15000 GCA_963585895.1 Sepioteuthis lessoniana
GGCGTGATATTTCGTTCTTTTAAAGATAAAAAGAAAAAGAAAGAAATATCGCCTATCTAAACCAGTTTTAAGTGTTTGATTTATCCTATTTTTCACATATTTCTATCTTTTTGTCATAATCACCACAATCTATCATTTCAACACTCGCCCCCCAATATATATATATATATATATATATATATATATATATATATATATATATATGTACTTAATGGTTCTGAATAAATCTACATGGGCTTCATTTTTTCCGGATTATCTTGATAAATGTGGCCCTAGATAGATTTCTTCTGACCCAATGGTATTTATATTTATAATTACTCAATTCCACATCGAGCACTTTTTAAATTTATTTCGTCCACGGTCAAAATGTTTTTTTCTTTTGGCGAGTTATTACAATATTTTTTGATTTTTTTCTGACGATACATGTTTTAGTCTTTTCATTTTTATTGAATTCTTTCCCAATTATCAATTTTAGTATTTGTTTATTTACAAGTTGGATCTTTTTGTTTTTTTGACTCTGCCAGAGTTAAAGTTAGGGATTAACCAAAAATAGACACACACACACACACACACACACACACACACACACACACACACACACACACACACACACACACACACACATATTTATATATATTTATATACATATCTTAAACTATATATATATATATGTGTGTGTGTGTGTGTGTGTGTATATATAAATATATATATATATTTATGTATATGTGTGTATAAATATATATATATATACATACGTATATATATATATATTTATATATATGTATATAACAGTCTGTGGATGTCAATACTTATACACAAGGGCAATTTTTAAGCGGAGTTGAACAGGTTTGATTTCAGAGTTTTCCTTCTCCTAGACTAGTTGCCTCACCAAGGCTGAAGAACCCAATCTGTCCTACTATTTACCCATAGCTGGAGGGAGAATAATTGGATTCATACCTTTCCACAGGGTATTAGTGCTATGTGAAATGCAATTAGTCTGCTCCAGGATTTGAGAGTTAATTATCGGTCTGACGTAAAGTTTGGCGGGTTTCGCTTCAACCTTAAAGCGTCTCGTGTGTCTAGCCAATCTGAGGAGTTGTGATACCACAAAATCGTCTGTCTTTGGATAACGACACACACACACACACACATATATATATATATATATGTATATATATAAATATATATACATATCTTAAACTACATATATATATATATATATATATATATATATATACACACACGACGTGGCTAAACGAGAGTATTTGCGGCGTATCGAATCCCTCATTTGCTGCTGTTATAATCAAATCCACTCGGGCCCTGTGTGTTTTTACTGTTCGTATACTATCTATGGTTTAAATATATCTGTTTAAAGATCATTAATATTACATGGGTACTTGAAACCATTTAACAGAGTGAAAATGTGAATTATTAGTAAATAGTAATCCTTACTTGAAACCATATCAATGCTTGCGGTTTATTTGTATTCAATTTAAATTCTCAAAATCATATAACTCAGTACAGATAATTTGTATGAAGAACAACTACTTGACTTGTTTCGAAACGATTGTTATTAATTATTTTAAACCATATAACGTCCCGTTGGGTGGGGTTATAATAAGCTAATTGTGTCCTTTAGAGAGGGAGTAGATCTACACAAAGATGTGGTCCTGGGTATGACACTAAACGGCATCAGATGAGGCTCTAGTTCTGAAAATTTGGGAGTGTGTAGTACCTTTTCATTGCAATTTCTCCCAAGTCTAATCTGACCAAGAGCGGTGTAACATACCCATGATACGGATATGTGAAATAGACATAGAATGTTCATAAGTCATATATAGATAACATAGGAATCATGAAACACCCAAAAAAACAGTTACGACTTCTCAGTTCAGGTACGAAACTTTTTATTACCTTTGAGTTAAAGGTAATTCGACATAAGGAGAGTGATACACAATCTTTCTATGCTGACTTTTCCATCTGACCCCCCCCCACACACACACACACCACGCACGGCACCCTGCTGCAAACTACTGGTCTGATCTCGGTGAGCCCCGAAAGTCAACCGTCTTTTTTGGACGCTAAAACTCAACTAACTGAATTTTCTCAAATCCCCCAAATCTTCCGCGTACGCTCCCGGTGCATGATGTCATTCACAACCCCCGGTCACTTTTTCTATTAGGGATTGTTATTTTGACATCTCTGAATGACACATCCTCCCCGCCCGTGCATGAACACCTGCGCTCATGTTGCACCTAACTAACCCATACGCTAAGCGAAAGGTTCTCGGCCTAACTAAACCGAAATCAAGATATATAAAACGAAATCCCTCAGCCATTATATTACAGCGGTAGTACTCGTTGGGGCTCCATATAATGATCAAACAGATCTCTCTTGAAAAAAAAAATATTTGCATTTGGTTGAACCGTATGAAAAAAAAAATTCAGAAATAACGACACAAACATGTAAATATGTATGCAGAAAAGACTTATTTCGGCATTTCGTAGCCAAAGGAGAGTTGACGTGCCGTTAACCAACCCACTATATCAGCCAAGCAAAAAAAAAAAAACTAGTTCCTCACAGTGCCAGTATTTTATTTTTAGTTTTGAGTAAAAATAACAGTTTGTGTAAATTTCCGAAACAAAAAGTATTATCTAAATTCTTTTCTTTTTGACAAATCACTGATGTCCAAAAGCAGCTATTTTGACGTAAAAAATTACTTAATATGCTCTCCCATATTTACACAGACAACTGAAATTACATATCTATGTATACTTTTTTGTAGCTTTCTTTTTCTTTTTCTTTTTATTCATAAGCAAGCTAACATCATGGCTACTCTTCACTCTTCATTTCAATTGTTCAAGAAAGAAAATTTGGCACTCCCGCCAGAAACGATGAAAAAAGCCTTTTAAATCGCCATATATGCTGTGTTCAGTCACATCCGATTATTTCCACGAACATTCATTTGTATTCATGCAGAAAAATATATGCTAACGTAAAAAAGAACAACAATGATTTTTACACCCAATTACGTAATACAAAATGGACGACTATTGATCAACAATTTCTCAGTCACCATCATTGTTACATTTTGTTCTTTTATCAAACGCTTTATTTAATGGCTTCTATTGTTTTGCCCCGTCGCTTGAAATATTAATGCATTCACCTTCTACCATTTAGAAGAATACGTTTTTTCGAAATGCAATTGTTGTCTTGTTTATTTTGTCTTTTCTTTGTTGTTGCTTCAAATTTGATACTTACTTTTTTTCTCTCTTCTTTGAATTGTTTCTTCGCTCTTTGACTATTGCTCTGAAACTCAACTGATGCATTTTTGTGTGTTTCAAATTGTTGACGAAACAAATGAGTTATTAATGTTATTTATTTTCCTATGTGATTTTTTTTTTAATCAAAAAAGAAGTTTGATAAACATTTCATTATACTTTGTTTCATTATTCATCTCAATCTTGCCACTCACTCATTTTGATATTACAAAAAAAAAAAAAACTCTTTAAAATATGCAACAAATTATAATGTAAAATATATCATGAATAATCTTGTATGAATCTATATGTATTTGTTGATGAAATATCATTTTAATTGTCTGCCATTAAACCAATCTTTACTCTGATCCTGAGTGGAAAATACTTGTTAGAGTCCCATTTATGGAAACATATATCCAGAACTGTTCGAAAATTATTATCATAGCCTCACAACCTGATGCAGTTTAATGACATATCCTAAAAAAACTCCGTTTGATGATGTTTTGTTGTGCGCTGGGGCCACAATCGGAGTCTCCTCTGCTCTGATGACAGGTCAATCTAATTAGAAAGCAATGAAGAACTCTAATTAATAATTAATAGGTATTTTTGTTATATAGAGACTTGGGATGATTTTAAAACGATGATGAACGATTGGAAGACTCAAAAATATTATTTTACTGAGGATAGAAAAGTGCTTTAGTTTCTATTTTAAAGTACTTTAAGTGAATTGATCGTATAAAAATCTCAATGATGTGTCGTTTTTAACTGGTTTTTTTTTGTTACTTGGTATAATGACATATCAACACATTTGAGTTGCATCACGCTATATATATATATATATATATATATATATATATATATTTGTGTGTGTGTGTGTGTGTGTGATTCTAAAGTGAATAATTTGTAAGTAACATTATTTTAAAACAAGTTTTGGGTTCATTTGTTTGTACTCAGTCAAATGATTTCAAATACGGCTATTTAACACAAATAAATCAATTTATTAAGTGGTTTCAATTTCAATTATCTAATAAAATGATTCTATTTAATATTACTCACCGGGGATATAGTTCCATATATTGCAATTTAAGCGAACTTGAAACAAAGTACCTTTAAAATAAAATAGAATTGTGTACTTGTCTGGACAATCGTTTACGTACTTGACGTGATCAGGTGATTGATCGATTCTGGCCTCTCCGACCGCCTGTCTAAACCTAGTAAGAACCATAATGGTTTTGCAGGTCCCGTGACCGGGTCAAGGATTGCTTAGCCACCAATATCCCTTTGAACCTAACAGGTAACCACTCTCTGCCAAAAGGTGGCTTTGTCTTACCACTATGCGGAGGTGCATATGGTGTATTTTAAAGCCCCCGCCGACTGGATGGTATGTGTCATTTTTGATCAATTAAGATTTAATTCAAACATAATGAGTATATTAGTAATTTATAAGTGTTTAACTTAAAAAAAAAACTCAGTTTGTTGTTACTTGGGGAGGATGAACATAACAGCACGCAATTAATTGTATATAACAGTAGCTTTTTATTATACAATGACAATGACCCAGTCAGTTAGGACTGTAAGATGCACTGATGCATCTCTACAGAGGGGAAACACCCCCACCTCAACGAGTGTCCTGATATGAAAATATGACACTAAACAATCTGATGGTGATACTTCAGTAATGCTGGAGCTTTGGGAAATACGAAATACTCCTTTACTGCCATCGCTCCGAGTTTCAATCTGGCCTAGAGGGGTTGCAGCTGACAGTGTCCTGTCTATGGGTCAAATAGAATTAAACTGTGTACTTACGTAAAACTGGATTGTTTGAAATTGGCTGTTTTTACATTTAACTGTGTATAAACAAAAATATTACTTAAGCTAACTGAATTGTTTAATATAAACTATTCGATCCTTAAACCGTGTGTAAATAAATGACTATACATTATCTATGGTATCACCTCTGCGAAAAGCTGAGGCGATACCATAGGTAGTGAGGATTTTCCGAGGCGTTGTTATTGCTTGTTGAGGACTGTACTTAAGCTAACCTGAATTGTTTGAAAGTAAGTAAGACCATTTACCTATGTGCCAAAAAAAAAAAAAAGATTAGCTCAGGCTTGTTTAAAAATGTTATATTCAAAATATGTTTAGAAATCATGTATAATAGATATATTTGAAAAAGATTTGGCATTAAATGACCTATATTGGACACTATACCAAGAAACAAAAAAAAACCAAACCAAAAATAAAATATGAAGACATCCGGATGAAGCTATATTAGCGAAATGCTCTGCCTGATACACTTGTTTAAAATGACATTGCAATAATCGGACTGTTACAAGAAATAGCAAAAGTTATAAAGATCCAACAGTACATCACGGAGGTAATTCTGTTCTGTTAATCAAATTAGTCTAAAAATTTCCTCCATACTAATAACTTACACAAACCTACTTATCAATCTACATATCATTAACATTTTTATTTCACCAGTATGTTTACAAGTGTGTATATAAGGTCGCTTAAAAAGAGCTTCTTGTACCATAAAACTCAATACTACTTGCTACATATTTGATTAATTGATGATTAACAGGCTCGATCTCAAGGCTTACTTGTTTGGAAGGAGGGAAAAAGAACCATCAAGATGAAAAATAAGACCTGTCAAAAGAGTGGATGAACCCTTTTTTCCAGTTAAGCATGGAATCAGGTCGATAAAGCATAATGGAGTTAAGTCTTTTTAGAAGGGTACATACTTTGACCCCTATCAATTTTAGATATCCCGTCCGTTAGTTTTGAGTCTAAACTGTCTAGCGAAGGAATCTGGATGAAGCTAAGTTCCAAAAAGTTTTCTTTTGATTGATCGTATTGCTATTTATGTTTGATGTGCGGGCAGATCAAGGTGCAAACAGCTAGTCGGATCAGTTAATGCGAGCAGTAAACTTTCTTGAGACAGAAGTTGAGCAGTGGATTGGTTATTCCACTTAAAATGTCTGTGTATTAACTAAATCCGAGACCCATTCTTAAAAGAGCAACTCCAACGGCGGTCTGAATCTATAAAATATCGTGCTGAATAGAAAGTGACTGGAAACGACCTATACTTCATTTTTCCCGACGTGTTGATTAACCTGAAAAGGTTGGCATCTGAACTATTTCAATAAAATAACCAGAAGATAACGAAAGTGTTATATATTAAAATACACATTAAGAATTTCCTAAAGAATGAATACATGTCATTATATAAATATCATTGAGTATATATATATATATTTGTGTGTGTGTGTGTATGTGTGTGTGTGTGTGTGTGTTTGTGTGTGTGTGAGTCGGCCAACCGTAGTTAAGGGTGACCCGAAAGCACCTTTTTCAATTGTGCTGCTCCTTTCCCTGGTTTGCCCAACTTAAACTTGACACGTACCTCATAATACCAAGTGTTAAGCAATGCGTCATAAATTACCATTTCTTGATTGTTGGGTATGACACGAGCTGGGATTAAACCAAGATCTCCAAGACCATTGGAGAACACTCTAATCATTAGTAGACTAGAATTCCCTTGACGTAATGGATAAAATGCTGGAATGTGTCCTCCAACTAAGCAAGTTCGAATAAGCCGCATATAAGGTTCACTTTTCGAATTTCCTTGGAAAATTATTGGACCTTCTTATCTCACCAGTTATGGTTAGACATTATCTCATATTTTTCTACAAGAATAACCAACGAAGGTTAAAGAGCCAATAAAAGAAAGAGATCACACCAAAGGATAGTGAGTAAAATTAACAGTCGGTAAAATATAATGACGTTTTTCTAGTACCCATAACTAAAAGTAATCATTGTATTTTTTCAAATAGATGTTTTAACCAAAATTCATTCATCCAGATATTATACTAAAATGTGTCCAAGTCCGGGACTTCAGTTCTGGATTTCTGAGTACGGTGGAGTCATCCTTTTTGTCTTTATTAATCCAAATTCCAATCTCGGCCGGATTTTTAGTACGTAGTAATGTTCCATTTTAAGATTATGTATGTCTTTATCCAAGATATCCATCTTAGTAAGGTTCATTTATAAGCGAAGTACGCCTTGTTTGAATGATGCAGTTTTATTCTCATAGACTGTTTGGCTTACAATGGCTAACGAGCCCAGTCTGCCTTACTATTTACCCATAGCTGGAAAGAGAACATACAAATTTATACCTTTCTTTGGAACATTACCATAAAGTAAAACGCAAACAGCCTACTCTAAGATTTTAGACAGCATTTTGTCACAGAAATCATGCTCTATCCAACGGTATTATTTTGCTTCCTGAATTTTTTTCATTTTTTTTTTTTTTACTTTCTGGTGAAATGAGGTGATTACAAGAATGCCCAGTAATACCATTTCCCAACGGGATTTATTCTAAAGGAAACGAAATTAGCTGGATCCGAGAGTTGGACTCTAAAGAAACAACTACTTAAAATATAGATATCAACATGTTTCCTTAATTTCTTTACATAAGTAAATTCGGCAACCGTAGACGAGGGCGATCTGAAGGTTGACTTTTTAATAGCTACTACATGGATGTGTAGGGGAGGACTCCATCCTTTTCCCGGAATTTCTCCACTTTACTCTTGTACGTACCTTATAATACTGAGTGTCAAGCAAGAAAGTATCAAGTATTATTTTTAAGTCTTTGGTATCATTCGACCTGGGATTGAATCCAGGTCACTCGGGCCATTGGTGAGTACTCTACCCACTAGGCCAATAAGCCTAAACTCCTTGTCGTACCGATAAAATCAATCAATTAATCAGAATTGTGGTTTGTTCATTTTTCATAGGTTAAAAATAAGGGAATACACCTTTTTTAATAGTGACGAGTCCATGGCTTTTGTCAGGAGTTGTATATACTCACACACACACACACACTCACACACACACACACACACACATTCATATATATATATATATACATATGTATATATATATATATATATAAGATAAAAATAAGTGGAAAGTTGGTTAAATCAAAAACGCACAATGGGTTTAGTAGAAAAATTTCGTTCTCATCTTGTCACATTTACAAAAAAATCAACTATTTCTCCACACACACACACACACACACACGCGCACACACGTGTGTGTGTGTGTGTTTTCATAATTAGAATATCTCATATATATATATATATATATATATAAAACGAGAGAGCGAGAAAGAGAGAGAGAATACCTCAAGCAGTACAGTAGTTAGGAAGTTATATTACTCTGCCATAGTGAATTCAGTTCTCACTGGGTACCCCATAGTTCTTGTCTTGTGTCACGACTAGGGCTAAACTTAGTAAATAACCATATTTTAAATTTGAGAAATCATGAGGATGTAAATACGCAAAAGTGTAAGTCGTAAAGACGGGCTTTATTTTTACGAGCCTCCATCCCTACTGAAAAAGGAAACAGCCAAACCAAAGTAAAAATTACAGCTCGAAAGAAGGGATGAATTGTCTCAGCTCTGATTCAGTGAATTTGAGAAGAATTGTGTCGTGTCTGCTTATCATATGTACGGTTGAAGATGTCGCATTAGGATCCATGTGCAGTGACATCATGTTTAATATGGCCATTCCTGTCAACAGGAATACTTGACTCGTCCCTGGTAGCAACAGAGATCCAAGGTCAGTTTTGGTTTTGCTAGGGATAGGAACGTATACTGTATTAATGTTGAAAACAGAGAACCAACAAATATCTAAATCCTTATTAAACGTTTCTTTATCTTATACAGCGTGGATCAAGAAAAATAGTATAATTATTTAATATAGTAACATGATGACCAATTGTCTTTTAAATGCTATACAATTTGTTGGTTGCTTTCTTTGTTTAATTGCATACTGTTGGGTATCACCTACCTTTCCAGCAAAATGAGCTGTTCCATCTGCCATATATGGCAGTAGCGGAGATCAGTCTGGGATTAAGCCTACAAGTCAGACCAGAAGAGCCGTTCCTATTGTTGAAGTATATCATTACCCTATCACTAATCATTCTATTACTAACAATCTATTTACTAACAATCTATTTACTAACAGTCTCTCTCTTGTAAATACTCTTTCCTGTAAATATAACTATTTACCTCACATATCGTGGGTTGTCTTATTATTACTTCTAATTGTGTTCACTAACTAGAACACAACACATACCAACTTTCGAGGGGTATTTAATGCAAAGTTCTTCCTTCTAGAACAACAGTAGCGATGCTATTTAACCCCTAGCTGGGTGGATGAGGGGGTTTATACGTTTCCCAAGGGTATTTGTCAGAAAATAAAGAGTAATAGCCTGACTGATGTTCGAACTCACTACGACTTCGCAGTCCAGCGATTTAACCATTACACCACGAGGACATCCCCGATTTACAATTTTAACGGCATATGAAGAAACAACTCAACATCCCATATTTATTTATTTTTCTTTTTTCTGCTAAGGAAAGAAAAGTTGTTTAAACATTAAATCATGAATTGTTTCTACAATGCTGTTAAAATTTTCGAAACAATAATTTAAACATCCTCTATTTATGGAATGATACCGAATGTTTTAAACCTCGCCGTATTTTAATGTTTAATTTAAGTTAGAATCATGAAATCGTCTTTTTCTCTTGGATTTCTCATGCCTATTATTTATGTTCCTTACATTTAAGGATTGATTTCTTTGTTTAATGGCATATCAACCTTTGTATGTTATTTAATGCTAGAGCCATTTCCAAGAAGAACAGTAGTGGTACAATTTAAACCATACCTGGGAGGATAACAAAGTTCATACCTTTCCCAAGGGTATTTTTCCGAAAGTGAACGTAATAGCACGACTAGAGATCGAACTCTCTTACTACGATTTCGCAGTCCATAGCTTTAACAATTACACCACGAGGACACCTCCTTCATGACATTTAAGTAATTACTGAGATGCAATAACTTTTTAAACAATAAAGTATCTTTTCTTTCAGTTTCTTCTTTTATAACAATCTTTTTCTTTTATTTTATCAATCATTAAACTCTTTACAAGTTGGTGACAGATTTTATTGCGTTTATAAAACATAATTCAATTGTTGAATAGCGTATGTGTTTTACTGCAAATATGATCCGTATAATAGAAACGACTATGAAAGAGAAAAAAACAATTAATTTTCTTGAAATAAAAGTTTCAATGTGCCTTTTGTTTCTACTTTTATGTTGAAATTATTACAACTAATTCTGGTTAGAAAAATGATCAAACGAATGGCGTAGTTTGATATATATAAAAAAATGCCAGTCACGAAAAGCCTAAGAAAGAATATAAGAACTATAATAGAAAGAAAGAAAAAAGAAAGAATTCTATTACATCATAAATTTACAAAAAAGTGCATTGTTTACTAAAGTACTGGAATAACGATAAAACTAGTCTTATTTAGTTTACAAAGCGAGGTTATATACACATTATGTTTGGTTTGTATGGGCATAAAACCCATTCGAAGCGTAATCCAATATGGCTGACATGCAAGAACCGTCCGTGTAGGTAGGTAAACTTTGTTTTATTAACTTTTGCTTCTAATTGCTACGTATAAATATTTTCTCAAAATTACTGAGTTCTGCCAGTGAGTGCATATCAACGAAGAAAATCGGAATGAATAAAAAGTCACGAAGGTTTTGAGCCGAAAAAATACGATAACTTTGGGATTAAAAAAGGAAATGTACAACTGAATAGTGGTAAAGGTAAACTATTTTATTAAAAAGGTCGGAAATGAATGGGAAATAAGGATAATTTCTATATGCAGTTTGTTTAAGAAAAAAAAGAAGGGAAAAATAAGCAATGTAAAAAAAAGTACAAGAGATTGACGACAGGTTACTTTAATTTCAATATAGCATTGTACATAAGTAAAAAGGGAAAAATAAAAAAGAAAATCAGAAAGAGTGGAAGACAGAGAAATATGAGGAAAAGACGTTATTTATATATGTTATTAAGATAAGAACGGGGCAAAGAGATCAGAAGAAGAAAAACGTGGAAATCAAAAACAAAGTAAATAGATGTTAAGGAAAAAGAAGAACGAGTAGATGCAAAAGAAATAGGTTTTAAAATAATATATAAACTACCACTTATAACAAAAACAGAAAAATAATATAAACGTGAAAAAAAAAAAGAATTTTGACGTCTACAAAAAACAAAACAAAAAAAAAAAAACAGGAGATAAAGGCGCTCATTTATTTAATGACAACAGGTTGACTACGAATATAATTGGTTAACTGCTTGATAAGCTTCACGGCATTTCAACACTTATTCGCTTTATTCTTGTATGTAAAGTTGGCTTCTCACTGGGTTACTTTTCTCTTTATGCCAAAATCTGAACAAAACAAACTACAAAGCTTGCCTTACTTTGGCCTGAGGCAAAACATATGGGTTACCCAGTTAGAAGTGAACTCCTTAGGAATGGTCTATTAGTCTAGATCATTAATCATTTCACAAAAGGAGGCACCAAGAGAAAATAAATACAAGATTTAGAAAGATATGAACAATATTCAAAGAAAAAAGGATAAAACAACAAATTTAACTTTTAGAAAAAATAGACATGAAAATTAAATGATTGATTAATTTAATGGCACGTCGAACGATCAAGGTTTGATTAATATCTTGAGGTGAGGGAATCATTTTCACAGTAAGTTAATATTTATTTTTTTCAGTTTTTTTGAAAAACTTTTTTAGCACATGGTCCATAAGAATATTTATAATTTTTAGACTTATCGATAGATAGGATGATAAGAGATATAACTACGCCTAGTCATAGTGATAATGAAGAAGTATTCCATATACACCCAGATCTGGACTCTCACCATCAAGATGCAATTTAGTATCCTATCCCGTACACCAATTTTTTTTGGCAAGCCTTACACCTCGGAATGGGATACAGCTAGCATATTCTACGTCTTGACGTCTGGGCAGGTGAAGATAAAAGTAGTCATCTTGAATCCGCTATCTAAATATGAAACCTGGCAATAAAATGGCTGCTGAGAAACAGTATAATGAATGAAAACGATTTTGAGACCTCTCTCTCTCTCTCTCTCTCTCTCTCTCTTTATGTTACTATTTGGCATTCTAGTCAAACGCAAAAACTCAAGACAGAAGGTCTGGATCTAAGATTTTCTTTTTTTTTTTTTCTTGTTCTTTTCTCCTTTCTTTCCTGTTCGTACGGGGATGAGAAGAAAGCAATTTCCCGCGAGAAATCGATACACAATGGACGACTACACCTTCGTTGTCGAGCAACACGCAAGCTAAAAATGACTCCGGTAACTGAACGAAATCAATCTGATTGCGGTAACATTTCATCAATCTCGCAAAGAGATACAAAGTAGAAAAGTAAAAAAAAAAAGACTGGATATATATATATATATATATATATATATATATATATATATATATATATATGTGTGTGTGTGTGTGTGTGTGTGTGTGTGTATGTAGGTGGTGGATCGGTATGTGTGCTTACATATGATTAATCTCTGTATACGAGATTCCTCATTTTCTGCTTACGTATTCTTAAAATGAGATCATATTCTTTTATACCAGTCGAAACAGATTGACCGCAGCAAGAATGAATAAACAAGTCGAAACAACAATGGAGAACTAAAGAGAAATGGGGAAAAAACTTGAGAATATGTATTTTACCTCATCCCTTTGCCACTGGATATGACACAAGGTCAGGTGTTCAGCGGATTAAAACTGGTTTGATTATCATCCAGATGAATGGAAGCAAAAAAATATTGACCAAAAATCATGAGTAGAAAACTATGTTACATGTATTCAATATATCTACTTCATTTCTACTTTCTAAATACTCCCTGGAAACGTCATGTGCAACTGAGGGTTTCACAATATATGAATTCTTCAAATGTCTTTTGATGATTCTAGCTCTTTTGAAAAAGTTTGATTGCTTTCTGTTGTATTATTTTCGCTTTGGAGTTTTAAACTGTCAATTGTCTATGTAATTATTATTATTATTATTATTATTATTATTATTATTGCTTTGGAGTAATTATTATTATTATTATTATTATTGTAATATTATTATTATTATTATTATTATTCACTCATTTGAGCTTTTCACTTCAGCGTTAGCCGATGGTTTTTCACTGTAGTCTGAGTGACAGCAAGTCTCCTCAAGTCTCCAGGACTCTTCTTAGTATTCTGTCAGTTCTCAATAATGCTGTCGTTTGGATGGTCTCCACTCGTCCACCAACCTCCAAGTCCTCTAGTCCCTCTAGTAATCCCTTAGTTACTGTTCCAAACGCACCTATTACAATTGGTGTGATTGTCACCTGCATGTTCCATAGTTTTTTTAGTTCCCTAGCAAGGTCAAGGTATTTATCGTTCTTTTCACATTCTTTCTGTTTTATTCTGTGGTCTGCCGGGACAGCAAAGTCGACTATTTTGCAAGTTCTCTTTTTTTTTGTTGATTATTATTAAGTCTGGTCTCCTGGCCGGGATTAGGTGATCCGTTTGTATATTTAAGTCACATAGGAGTTTATGCGAGTCATTTTCTAGGACAGGTGCTGGGTTGTGCATATACCATTTGTTAGTATGGTCGAATTTAAATTTCTTACACGTTTCCCAGTGAATCACTTTACCGACCCAGTCGTGTCTCGCCTTATATTTCCGCTGTGCTAATTTGCTGCATTCGCTTATTACATGATTGATGGTTTCATCTCTCTCACCACATAGCCTGCATTTGCTATTTTGCTGTGTCTTATCTATTATTATTGTAATTATTATTATTATTATTATTATTATTATTATTATTATTATTATTATTATTTTCGCTTTGGAGTTTTAAACTGTCAATTGTCTATGTAATTATTATTATTATTATTTTCGCTTTGGAGTAATTATTATAATTATTATTATTGTAATATTATTATTATTATAATTGTAATTATTATTATTATTATTATTATTATTATTATTATTATTATTATTATTTTCACTTTGGAGTTTTAAACTGACAATTGTCTAATGTAATTAAACCTAAAACATTTTAACCAGTTTTGAAGTACTGTAATGTTCTGTCACACCTAGATTCATACGAGCAACTTCAGCGAATTAAAACCCAGTTTTATAATAATGAAAATTACTATGCATATACTCAATTCTTCTTCTTCAAGCAGGTTGTGACAAAAGGTGATTTTTCAAGCGGATTAAAGTTGGTTTAAAGTCAGTTTTTATTCTCTTAAACCTGTTGTCCAGCGAAGAAACCAATATGCCCA
Organism: Sepioteuthis lessoniana; assembly: GCA_963585895.1. Lineage (NCBI taxonomy): Eukaryota > Metazoa > Mollusca > Cephalopoda > Myopsida > Loliginidae > Sepioteuthis > Sepioteuthis lessoniana. Next base: position 14,483 of record CAUZXS010000401.1, read on the forward strand.
ACTAATTTATCCAGAAGAGAAGATGAATTCAAGCCTTTTACAAGTGCATAAGGGTAGAACGGAACACAAACAGCTTCTTTTTCATTTAGGGCTTTTGAACTTACATGCAATATTCATAAAGTTTCGGCCAATATGTCCTCCGGCCTTCTTCAGGTGTTTATTGCTCAACTTGGGAGCCTACACAAAACTTCAAACCACGTCGTTTATTTAATCCCCGATGTCGTTAGACCCGATTCCTTTAACCATAACTGGATACAAGTGTTAAGTATTCCTATATTGTTACTCGTTTGTAGTCAGAATTGAACCTTCAACCTCCAGGTGAAAATCATAGATAATAGTAGAAATCGCAGTCATGTAAGAACATTAAGTTTCTAAGTTTGACTGTGAGTAGGTTAATGAATAGTGTTAAATAAAATAACTAGTGTTATATAGAATTACTAAAACCACTTCACCGTGTGCAAGCAAATGATTAATATTATATAGAAATATTTGTGTTAGCTAGCAATAATTAAACCCAG
>CAUZXS010000401.1:20000-47500 GCA_963585895.1 Sepioteuthis lessoniana
TCTAATCTTTCTGCAACGATGCAGTTGACGTATTCTACAAACTCAACCTACTGGGATTTTATTTTTAGTGATTTTCTAAGTTATTAGATATCTTTGAACAAAACTGGGTCCATCGTCCTTACATTGCATTAGATAACCCTCTACTTTCTTCTAACCTTTTGATGATCGTCTTGCTTCCAATTTGATATATCAATTCCTTTCTCTCTCAGAGGACCGCATTATGCAATGTGTTGTAGAATAAACCTTTCTCATTCGGAAGATAAAATAACCATCAGTTTTTGTGTGTCCATTTATCTTTCTTTTCTTTCTTTTTTTTTAAATAACGTCTTCTCTTTTCTTACCTGAAAAAAACTGTGAACCTCGAGGCGTCAGTTCCATAGATGAAAAAAATATATACACATTTTTACACGTAGGCGATACAACTTTTAATGTAAATTCTTGCTTCAAAGATTTTAGTTTCCTGACTTTAAAATCCTCCTATGACAGCGAAGCGTCCAACTGCCCCTAAGGTCAATTAAACCGAGTTGACTATTGGAAACTTTCCAGTCTTTATAACGGTTGCCACTTAATTCGAATAATACTCTACCTGTTAGTAATAGACATCATTATATTATGAAACAAGACAATAACCTGAGGTAAATAAATGATGAAAATACGTCCAACTAATCCTTCGAATTATCCTTAACATGATGTCATCCCTTTTTAATAGCAACGATTTTATAACCGGATATCATCATCATCATCATGTCGTGCTGGTTGCACGGATATCCCTGACCCTCTCTAGCCACTTTCCCTATCGTTCATCGCCTCAAACAGGTCTTCTGGACAACATCCCATATCCTCACATAGTTGCTGAATGTATGTTCGTGCTGGTCGTCCTGCTTTTGCACGGCCATGTGTTGGGGTCCATAAGAGTACATCACTTATGAGTTCGTCACTGCTTCTTCAGCAGTGTATTGCATGTCTGGTTGTCTAACTTGAATAGTTTTCATGATAGGAGGCAGGTGGCCGTACAGTAGGTGTCTTGTGGGGTGTTGCCGCCAGGACTTGTTCAAGATTGCTCGCAGCATTCTTGTGTAATTGCCGTCTAGCTTCTTCTCCAGCCGTTTTGTTAGAGTCCATGTAGTGCATCTATATAGCAGTATCGATGCGACTGCTGCCTGGAAGAAACTGCGTTTCATTTTATCGGTTAGGTCTGATTTCCATATAATCGATAGCCTATTGATAGCTGTCCATGTTTCCGTTAACCTCGTATCGATGTCCTTTTCGGTTGATGCGACGCTGCTTCCTAGGTAAGTGAATTTGTCTTCGAGTTTAAGAGGGTTTCCGTCTATAGTGGAGATGTCACCCGTTTGATTATAGCACATATATTTCGTTTTGTGTGCATTGACATAGAGGCCTATGCCTTCGGCTGCTCGTTCCAAACTATGCAGTTGTGTTTCGGCTTGGTTGGGTGTATTTAATATTGGTAAATACTCAAGTTATCTATGCCCAGTAAGCTATGCCTGTCAAATAAACTGAGTTCATCTCTACTGAGGGGTAAACTCCACAACAATTGACCTGGATATGCTATTAAACCTTATAGATTTTGGGAATGTGGAGTACCCCTTTATTGCCATTGCTTTTTAGTATCAAAGCAATCCTGTAAAAGAATTCTGATATTATTTATCCTATTGCTAAGTTGCTTAATCGGCTGAGGCTTTATAAAATACCAACTGCATCTCTGCAGAGTTGTAAAACCTCACCTCAACGAATGTCCTGTTTATGACATTATACAATCTGATCGTAAATGGACCATTAGCCAAATGAGTAGAGTGTTCGCCAATTGTGTGGGAGACCGGGGTTCAATCCCAGGTCGAGTGATACCAAATACTCAAAAATGATATTTGAGGCCGCCTTACTTGACTCTCAGTATTATTAGGTACGGATCAAGGGTAAAGTGGAGCAATCCAGGAAATGGAGTAGCACCCTCCCCTACACCTCAGGGTGGTGGCTATTGAAAAGGGAACCTTCGAGTCACCCTCGGCTAAGTTCGCTAACTTTACTTATAGTGCTGGAGCTTCATGGATGCGGAGTACTCCTTCATAAACATCGCTGCCAAGTTCACTAAGACCCAGAGTGGTAGAACCTGATAGAGTCCTATGTATGGGTCAAATTGAACAAGCTATGCGTCTAAACAAATGACTGATGTTATATGGTGACTGTTATATAGCAATACTTGAAACCATTTTACTTTGTAGAGAAAAGAGCTCAAGCTGATTTAAGAATGTTTTCATTTATCTCTGCCTCCAACTGAACAGGATTTGAAACAAAGTTTTTTTTTAAATAATGGGGCTTTTTGAAAAGGGGGAGGTCGGGCGTGAACCGAGACTTGAGCCCTTTTGGACTATGTTAGTCACAGGCTCACTGGGTTCAAATGACCCTAGTAATTCTGCTGGACATGGACTTACTAAGGCTCAAATGCTATCAACAAAATATGCTTACAAATCATATATATATATATATATATATATATATATATATATATATATATATATATATGTGTGTGTGTGTGTGTGTGTGTGTGTGTGTGTGTGTGTGTGTAAACCGGATTTGGTATTAAACAACCTTCAATGATTTGGTTTTGTTTGATTTTATGGCACATCAACCATTATAAGTTATTTAATGCCAAATCCATTTTTACATTTAACCATCTCTACTTCAAACAATTCAGTTTCAAATAATTTCAGAGTTTAGTTCTATTTGGCCCTTAGATAGGAATTTATTAGGTACTACCATTCCGAGCAGAGTGAACCAGGAAACGACGATAATAAAAGTTTTCTCTGCATTCCACAAAGCTCCAGCATTACTGGAGCCAAAATCATCAGATTGTTTAGTATCATTTTGACAATTAAACAGCGTACTGACATTTAAACTGCATACCTATGCTAAAATGAATTGTTTAAAAATGGAACTGTTTTTGATATTGAAACTGTACTTACGCTAAACTGAATTGTTTAATATAGAACTGTTTTAACATTTAACGGTGTGTAAACTCAATCTATATATATATACTAAACTGAATAGATTGGAATAGAAATGTTTTTGAAAATTGAACTATGTACTCATTCTAAACTGAATTGTTTGAAATAGAAATTATTATTTGTAGAAAAATGATTATGCATTATTTAACCTACAAAGGTTGATATGCCATAAAACCTTAAAAAAACAACCAACCAATCTGCAGACACAAACTAATAAAACTGCAACAATCAGTTTCACGCTATGAACCAATTTTTAGGTTATTATGATATCTTTGCCTCATCGCCAAAAACATTAGCAGCAATTTATTAATTTGTCCCTCATGGCGTAATGGTTATCGTTGTTAGAAGTTGCCTCAGCTCCACGATTTCAAAACCTGGGCGAGGCTGTTTGAAGCTATCAAAGCGCTAATATTCTTGCGAAAGGATATTGTGTCGAATCCTGCTTGTTTAGAGGGGTTGTGGATATATATATATATATATATATATATATATATATAGAGAGAGAGAGAGAGAGAGAGAGGGGTGGGTTATTACAATTTGTTCAGTAAAATTGGTATAAAGATATGTATTTCAGAAAAATTGGACTGACATATATATATATATATATATATATATATATATATATATATATATATATATATAATTTTATTGGTGGCCCGACTGAATATCTTAAAAATACATACGGGTCTTCAATTACTTAATACCTTATAAATAATCGTGACTGTCCCGAGATTTTTCGTGTGGACTTGTTCTCTATTCTGCGTAAGTAACACTCTTCATTTCAAATGAAAGTATTGGAGACTATTAATATTTTCTTCTGCTGACTGTCTTTCCGTTAACAGAGAGACTATCTTCAAGGACTTAATATTATTTCGATATAGTCCCCAATAATTTTTTTTCTCATCCGAAAAATTTCCCATGATTTTTTTTTATTATTAATTTACACGATATTTTCTCAGATTTAAGTCTGTTGAGTGAGGAACCGAAACGGGCAGCAAGCTTGTCACAATTAAAAAAAAAAAAATATGTTTTAAGCCCCATCCAGGATAAAACTTTTGGTATTTTTGTTGCTTTCATTATATTCTGTACCACCAAAATATCATATATTGAAATTGCTCAGAACAAGGTTCCCTAAAATTTGGACACGTGAAGCTCAGAATATTAAATTTTTTATCTGTTATATATATATATATATATATATATATATATATATATATATATATTTGTGGGGGTCTGAGTCTTTTAAATTTATCTTTTTTATTAGGAATATTACAATAACTTAAGGGTTGTTTGAGACTTTATTGTGTTATTCGAGTTTTTATGTTATTTTATATAAATATGTATAAGTAATAATATCGCTATTGGTATTAATCTTTTATTTTTGGTTATAAAAAAAACATTTTCATGGGTAGTAAGAAATATCTAATTCCAAAAAAGAAACAAGATATCGTAAGGCCTTTGAATTACGGGAATTTATAATCGGAAATAAAGATAACGTTGAACTTAGATCACAGGAAAAAATGTAAAAATTGCGATTATTGCTGACATAAAGAAGAAAAAGGCCCTGAAGAATGTTACAAAAAGAAAATTGAAAAATATTACTTGGATGATTGAAAAAAAAATAAACTAACCAACAAGAAAACTTCTGAAGAAGTTGGTATTGCGGATCTAGTCAGTGAGCAAAAGATTCTGTGTACTAAGCGCGTTTCTTTAAAATATGACGACAACCCAACTCCGACATTTGTGCAACCCTCAGAGAATAAATGTATGTTGATCAAAGAAGTGGATGAAAAGGGATTTCTTAAAATTTAATAGGAAAAATAAAGCTACATTGAATAGACCAAAAGTATGTGTATCGGGTAGATCATTATCAAAATAATAATAATAATAATAATAATAATAATAATAATGGTAATAATATGTTGTTGTAACAACAACATATTATCATTATTATTATCATTTTACTCATTTATGTTTTCCCCACCAGTGTTAGCCGATGGCCCTTCAACTGATTCTTAGTGACCCCATGTCTCCTCAGGTCTCCAGGATTCTTCTGGCAGATCTCAACTATGATCTAGGCACATACGCTGATTTAAAACTTTTCCATCCCCCTTACCAAACCTTTGGGGATCACTCCAAACACGCCAGTTACAATTGGTATCACCGTCACCCTCATGCTCCACAGTTTTCTTAGTTCTCTAGCTAGGTCTAAGTACTTGTCTCTCTTTTCCTTTTCTTTGATTTTTCTTTAGTGTTTTGGAAGGAGGGCAAAGTCAACTATACACCAAATTATCTTTTTTTTTTTTGTTAATCAACGCGAGAAGTTGTCTTCCTGTCGTGATTAGGAGATCAGTTTCTATCTTAAAATTCTACAGAAATGTATGCATCATATTTTCAGCGATGAATTCTTGTTTGTGCATATATTATTTTGCAGTTTGGTCAAATTTCAATCTCCTCCACAATTCCCAGTGGATCATATTCTCCACCCAGGCGTGTCTTGTCTTATATTCCCTTTACACCAGTTTGCGACATTTGCATATTATGTGTTTAATGGTTTGGTCTCATTCACCTCATAAACTACACTTGCTATTATTATTAGTAGTAGTATTAATCTTTGCATGTATTTTACACCCGTCTTCAGGACCATTCTGAGTATTATCAGTGATATTAACTACAGTGCAGTCTGGATGGTCTGGATTCTTTCATTGATGTTCAGTTTCACTGGTATCCTTTTCTGAACTTTGAGGACCGTTTCTTGTGTACCAGCTACTGTTAGTATTACTTTCAGTTTCATATCCCAGAACTTTTTTTTTTTAGATTTTTTTTTAAATATCCAAGTATCTGTCTATCTTTAACACTTTCTTTCATTTTCATTGCGTGGACCACCTGAATGGCAAAATCTACAAGACAGCTTATTCATTTTTTTGGTTTAATTAACATTATGTCCGGATTTCTGCCTTGGTTTAGGTGATCCGTTTATATCTTAGAATCTTAGAGAATTTTATTCGTCTCATTCTTTGTAATGATTCTGATTTCTTTATATAGCATTTAGTAGTATGGTCAAATTTCACTCTCATGTACAATTCTCAGGGTATCATCTTTTCTATCCTGTCATGCCTGGTCATTTACTCCTTTTTTTAGTAGTTTATTGCATTCGCTTCTCATTTGATTAGCTTTTTCATCACTTTCTCCACATACACAGCACTTAATATTCTATTGCGTATAATCGATTCTCGCATTAATATAATTAGTCGTTTTGGCGTTGTTTTGAGCTGCTATTAGAAGTGATTCATTTTCCCTCTTGAGGCTTCCCTTCTGTTGCCATATTCGGGTATTCTCTTGTAAGAATTTGACAGTTGTCAGAGGATTGTTTTTCTTCCAATTTCTGTTTTACACTTTTTGTTGCGTTTCTGGTTTTTTGTCAATGCTGTTAGTCGTTGTGTAATTAGTGTTTCTTTGCTTTTTTTAATGTAGTTCTCGACTCCTTGTATTGATGTATCTGCAAAATCCTCAAGGCTTGCGAGTCCTCTTCCTCCTTCATTTCTTAGCACACATAGTTTTTTTCTCTCGGCTGTAAAGCCTTGAGGATAGTCATCAAATTCTTTGTCCTTCAATCCATTTTTCTCCCTCATCCAAATTAAAAATGATCTCGAGTACGTTAAAATGAGTAATGCCTTGGTTTTTATCCCTACAATGAGATTTCTGCAGCAATGCTTGGTTTGGAGAAATGAACTTGTTCTTCTGAGGTATTATTTTCTTTTTTTTTTCCATTTCGGCTCGTTTGATAGTGTCCCCTTCCAATATTCCTGAATACCTTAAGCTTTTCTTATCAACATATTTTCTGATGTTTTCCTGACTTGAGAGTTCTGTACCCTCTGTTTTCTATTTTCTCCCAATTTTCCCAATCAGCATGGCACATTTTTTTTATGCCTGGCTGTATATTCTTACTTTTCGAATCAAGGTCTCCGCTTTTCAATTTTTGCAAATAGTTTGGTGCCATCCATAAACGTAAGGTGTATATTATGTTTTATTCTGACTTTTCAATTTGTCGTTAATCGTGCACTTCCTAATTATGAAACTGAGTGACATCATGGCTAATACTAATAGTAGTAGTGAGAGCGATTCTCCCAATAAGATTGTGCCCAGTCGGCTGGGACTGTAGAATACACCGACTGTATCTCTGCTGAGGGAAAAGACTCTCCTCGCAATGAGTGCCCTGGATATGACACTTAACAATCTGATGATAAGTTTCCAGTATTGCTAGAACTTTGGGGAATGCAGAATACCCTTTCATTGCCATCTCTCCTAGGTCCACTTGGGCCCCAGAGTGGTAGAACTAGATAGGACTCTATCTATGTGTTGAACAAAAAGAAACTACGTACTTATGTTAAAGTAAATTACCTGAAATAGAACTGTTTTCATATTTAAATTGCGTACTTATACTAAACCGAATTGATTGAAATAGAATTACTTTTGACATTGAAACTGTACTTACGCTAAACTGAATTTTTGAAATATAATTTTTTTGGAACTTATTTTGAAATGTAAACCACGTACTTAAGCTAAAAGAAATTGTTTAAAATGGACTGTTTTGATATTTAACCGTAAACAAAATCTATACTGATACAAAACTGAATTGTTTGGATTCAAACTATTTGACTAAACTGAATAGGTTGAAACAGAAATATCTTGACAATTAGATTGCGTACTCAAGCTAAACTGAATTATTTGAAAAAAAAGATTTTTCGTATAAAAATGTGTTTGGAATTAAATAACATTCAAAGGTTGATATGCCATAGAACCAAAACAATCAAGCAACCGTGAGAGATTCATTCCGGGATCTTCCCTAATCCTACAATTTTTCCTACAGCTGTTAAATTCCCCTCTCCAAACTTTCGTAGCTTTTCAAATGAAGTTTTTGATTTTGTCCGATATTGTGTACATTTTCTGACAGTCTAGTATACAACATTAAGGAACCATATCATAGGCCTTTTTTTTGTTAATCTACGACAGGGTTACATTTTTTTCTGCTTCGTTGTGGTCTCATTGTGGATGTGATAATCAGTGTTTAGAAGGTCACCCGTCCCTTTTGTTCCCTTACGCTCTTCTCTCATTTCCTCAACGGCTTTTAAGTGAGTAATAGAGTTATTTTTTAGTCTTTTTCAGACATTATCATCTATATCAAAGATAAACAAGTTATTGGTCTTTTTTTCTGGGACCTTCCTGGATCATTTAGCCTTCTTCATGGTCCATTCGATGGTGTTTGCTTCTTCTAGGAATTTACTCAATTTTAGAGTCAATATATTATGGGTTGATTTGAATTTTTAAAACCTGAATCAATGAATGCCATGATGGACTGGGGTTTTCCAATTCGGTACTTTGTTGATAGTTGCTCATAGCAAGTCCAGTGTCCCTTATCAAGTCTTTCTACCAGGTTCATGGTGACTGTGTTAAGGGACCAAACCGTGTTTGGTATCACTCTCACCTTTACTGTTATTAATATTGTTGTTGTGCATTTCCACCAAAAGCTTTCTTGGATTACCAATCTAAAGACTATGAATAACTACTATATTCTGGCGGTGCCCGTGGTGTAATTGTTATCGTCGTAGAAAATGAACACGGCGACACGAGTTCAAATCCTGGACGAGACTGATTGCATTTCACATAGCACTAATACCTTTGGGAAAGGTATGAATCCAATTATTCTACCTCTAACTATGAGTAAATAGTAGGACAGACTAGGTTCTTCAGCCTTGATCAGGCAACTAGTCTAGCAGAAGGAAAACTCTGAATTAAAACCTGTTAAACTCCACTTAAAAATTGACCTTGTGTCATATCCTGCCCGAGCGGAGGGGTTGGTAAATAGGATAACTACTATATTCTTCTTCTTCTTCTTGTTGTTATTATTATTATTATTATTATTGTTATTATTATTATTATTATTATTAGTAGTAGTAGTAGTAGTAGTAGTAGTAAGGTACAAGTAGCCATAGTTGTAGAAGCAGCAGTAATTATACTCAATTTTACCTTTTGTTTTAGATGAGATTATACTTGATGCAGTTGTTGAAATCCATACGATTTTGATGTATCCTTTGAAATTGAACCCCAAAGACTGTTACTGCTCCAACTAACAATAAAGGATTAAAAAATGAAAGAGTGTCTGCCTCGGATTTCTTTAGATAGTTTAAGATTAGTGATTTCACACGGAATTTTACGAGACGCAGTTGTCGAGTACGATGTTTTAAAATAAAAAAAAGGAGATTAACCTGTCTATCAGTAATTGAAACTTTTTAAGAAGAGCAAAGATATTCAAACGATACGACATGTAGACATATAGAGCATTGCATAAGATTCAAAATACATACAATCGATTTACCAATTCAAAACAATACCTATTTGTGCGCAGAAAAAACTAAATAATGTCTACTTTGCCAAAAAGGCTTTTAATGACAATAAATTAATAGTCCGGCCCCAGCCTTTCTATATATTAATAATAATAAAAAAAAACAAACTTGCAGTCCATAAAAAAAGAGACATATATGTAAATGGAAAGTGATATACCAGCAAATAATATATCTGGGAATTATTTAACACAGCTGCAGATGATATTGAATATGTGGCAGCAGAGATAAATAAATCAATAGAGGGACGGTACTAGAATTCCTCAAAGATTTGACTTGATTTATACCTGGTAACGAAGTTCAATCTCCATCTACCCCAAAATGAATTAATTGAATATTAAATTACAAAACACAATTTACCGCTATTTAATAGATTTTACATGAGAAAAGAATTTGTAAACTATAAATGCAAATGCACCTTTAATTCTTGAATTATTTTTTTAAAAAAAGACTGGGTTTGATGGTCGCTGAAGAGGTCAAGAATGTTGCAGGATTGTGAATTTGAGCCACAGAGCAACACGTTCCTAGTTTAAAGTGCTTCTTCGTATTGTAAGTAAATATTTCATTTAGATAAATCCATATTTTGCTATATAAAAAATCTAGTAAAATAGGCTTAACAGTCGCACAAAACATGGGATATTTTCAACATTTTTTCGGTCATCCTGTAATATTCAATTTATAGATGCTTTCTAGTAGACTTACCCACTATGGACACTAATATTTTTATTCACCCTGAAAATTTTTATTCACTCCCAAGGGTATATATAGAACAGTTTGGTGAGTCTTGTTCAAGAATACCAAAAAGTTTGGTTAGCAAATCCCCTCACCACTGAGACCGGGATACAATTTACCGATTCCTTCATAGACTCAATGAAATACCACTTCACGTCTTCCTAATTTGAAATCGGTCAAGAAGCTGGTTAAATCACAGTAATAAATTGAGTTGTATTTTTTGACCAAGTGTCTGACTTTTTCTTTTAACTTGTTGTAAACTTTTAATATTTTTATGTTGTTAGCCTCATGAGTAGTGTTCGCCAATGGTCCGGGAGACCGGGGTTATATACTAGGTCGAGTCATACCAAACACTCAAAAAATGGTACTTGATGCCGTCTTGCTTAGCACTCAGCATTATTAGTTAAGGATCAAGGGTAAAGTAGAGCAATCATGGGAATGAAGTTAGCGCCCTCTCCTACACCTTAAAGCAGAGGCTATTTAAAATTGAGCCATCAGGTCACCCTCAGCTAAAGTCGTCGACTTTACTTTTTACTTATTTGTCTCACGTTCACTTCCTTTCAAACTCCTGAACGCAACAATTTTGTGCCATTCTATTACATATTGACCTTTGACATCATGTTAGTTGTGAATTTCTGAACAGGATATGCACCTGTGTTAACAAGGAATAGCCGAAATGAATCACATGAATTGAGAACCGGATAAAAAACATGGGAACGTTCAGAAAGTTATAAAATGACACTTGAGTTAGGATGGTCAATCGGGAGAGAAGCGGTCAGCTGAAGAGGTAAGACGCGTCGTCTTAGATGCTAATCGGGTGGCGGAAGCCCCTGAGTTAAAAAGCTCCAAGAATTGTTCGGAAATATGTATATCAATGTGGGTTAAGAAGATATGGAGTAAATCTGGATATATAATTCAAACCCAAGCAGTTCTTGACTGACTCAGAATATGTCTGTCTATACGTTGTGCCAAACATAACAGACCGTCTGTCTGTCAGTCTCTCTGTGTGTCTCTCTGTCACACTCACACACACAGCCATTTCGACCCTTTCATGGTAATAAATAAGGGAGTATATATATTTTTAAACAGGTTTTATGGTCACTTAAGTCCGGCGATATAACAATTCATATATATATATATATATATATATATATATATATATCAATCGTAAAGATTCACGGATGAAGATATATTGTACATTGTTTTATGGAGGTCCCCGTGGTGTAATGGTTATCGTCGTAGGAAATGGGCACGCTCGACACGAATTCAAATCCTGGACCAGACTGATTGCATTTCACATAGCACTAATACCCTTGGGGAAGGTATGAATCCAATTATCCAGCTATGGGTAAATAGTAGGGCAGACTGATTTCTTCAGCCTTGATAAGGCCACTAGTTTAAGAGAAGGAAAACTCTGAATTCAAACCTGTTAAACTCCACTTAAAAATTGACCTTGTGTCATATCCGGCCCGAATGGATGGCTTGGTAAATATGAATATTGTAGATTGTTCTAATCTTATATAACTTAAAACTCACACGATATATTCCTCATATGAATATAAATATGTCATGGATTTATTTTCAAAACGTAGGTTATAATATTGATTTCATCGGTGAAATATTGTCTTACATCGCGATTGGCTATCGTTTTGATGAATGAAATTGGAGACACGAGTTCGAATCCTGACCCAGGCTGTTTTCATTTCATATTGCGCAAATCCTTTAAGAAAAAAATGAATCCAATATTTTCTCTCCTGCTATGGGTAGAAAGAAGAGTAGACTGGGCTCTTTAACGATGGTGTGCCAGACGGTTTAAGAGAAAGAAGATTTTGATTTCAAAATTGGTAGACTCAGCTGAAAATTAACCTTGTATCACATCCTGTACGGGCGAGAGGTTTGGATTGATACATTGATTATAGAATGACCGTCTTTACTGACCGCTGCCTCTGGAACGTTTTCGTTTCTGAGAATCAGCGTTTTTCTTATCCATAAACTGTCTTTTTGACACATTATCGTAAAAATCATTTTAAAGATATTTTGACCAAAAAATGCTTCTCTTGACTGAAAAATGTTTCTTCAAACTCGTGATATCCTCAGTGACCGTCAATAAAGTTGAAAAAATCATTTCAATGATTTCAAAGACTTTTTGAGAAAAGATAATTACTAAAGTAATATTAATGAGTTTGCTTACTAACATTATTGCCGCCATTTAAAAGAATATTTTAACACCCCGAAAATTCGGGAAAAACAAATAAAAAACAAACAACCAGATTGATTACCTTTCTGTTTATTTCTATTTTGGAAAATAAATAGTTCATAATTATTTTCTGAAGTAGATGTATGAAGATTATACTTAAAACTGCAAGAGTAACAAGTATACGAACCTTTTTCCTCCTGTAAAATATTTAGATATTAAAAGCAAATAATATGACCGTTTGATTTATTCTCCTAATGAAATAAGCATCGTTATTTTTCTATATATATTGTCATCGATAGACAGACTGTTTCGTTGTATCACAACTCATCAGTGTGGCTAGACAAGCAGGACGCTTCAAGCTGGGATCGAAACCCGCCAACATTTACACAAGAACTTGTTATCTAACTACTCAGCCATTTCGACGCCATATGTAATTCTATGAATTATATTGCATTTGTACTATATACATAGAAGGAGAGAGAGAGAGAGAGAGGGGGGGAAAGAAGGGTACATCAATAAATAGAGGGAACTTTTTCAAAAAGCAACATTTACTTTTTTATAATTTCAATCCATATATCTAAAATCTGAATTGTGTGTAATTGGTTCATAGCAAAAATTATTCTAATCTTGCAAAAATATTTTGTTTCGAGGCTATTCAAGAAGGCACCAAATGAAACAATGTCCCCAAGATTTGAAAAAGAGGTGTGTCATAAAATTTGTGGTGGCTGAGAAGCGTAAGTCATGTGAAATTTATCGAAGAATATGTGATATGTACAGAGAATCATGTTTTAGTCAAAGAGTGTTTTAAATGTTCTTATCTACGATAATGTGTCATGCATACAGGTTTTAGAGTAGAAAATCACTCTCGGTTAGGACAACTTTCCGGAGTAAGTGGTTAGTAAAAATTTCATACTGACATTCTTTTTGAACATAAACCGGCCTATCACAATAGATTTTCTATAGCAAGCGTCTTCGGAAATCCATCTTTTTTTTAATCTAATAACTTCCGTATATATATATATATATATATATATATATATATATATATATATACATACTTTAAGAAAAACAACGAAACCGGTCACATAGGATTATAAATTTATTTCCATCCTGTTACGCATTTTTGAAGTTTCCAAAAATACGAAAAAAGTAACAGGACTTCTTCAGATCATTTTGCTCTGTATTATTGGTACATTGAGCTCTTTACTAGGAAAATTTTAAATATTCATGCTTGAATAACTTCTTGTTCTGATGGAATCACTCCCAACTCCGGTTTAACTGGACCAAATATATATATATATATATATATATATATATATATATATATATATATATATATATATTCTAGATAAAGTTTGATGAGATTGGTAAATATTAGATTAAATATAAGATATAATTTTTTTTGTATGCATGGATATCAAATAATTTTTTTGATATCTTCCGAAAATTTCGTTTCTTGGTCTTGAACATATGTGCTTTTAATTTTTTGGTTATTACTGGCTTCCTGTTAAAACCACCCGCAATATTCCCCTATAATTGTTCAGGCTGAATCAACCTTGATGCATCATTTCAATTTTACTTTTGTATAACAGTTCCCAATGCTTGCATCCAGATCCTTTGGAAAATAATTAAAAGAGAATGCAAGAAGTTCTCTATCCGATATCCCTTTCTTTGATACACAGTTATCATCTAAAACAAAATCCACGCAGTTTTCTCAAGTAAAGCGTGTTGCACAGCAAATAAGAATGAATCTAAAACTGCTTTTCTAGTGGTGAGGCGTTCAGTTTACATGTGACACATTTTTTTTTAAAATTTAAGGCCAATCAAAATGATTTTAGTTTATCAAGTCTTACTTCAGTGCTATTTTTGCCCCCATGAATGTAGAACAATGGACTCTTCTTTATTTTCAAAATTTTCCGTGATTATTTTATTGCCTGATTTTAACGGCATGTAAACCCGTCCAGAGTTATTTTATGGGCAACAGTTTGGGAAATAGATATATTATTCTTACAGAATCTTATTTCTTGAATAGTTATTTGATAAGAAGTTTTTTTTTTTTTTTGCACATGGTTCTATCAAATACGAATATTTAAAAAAAAAAGTTTGATTCTTAGATGTGACCGTAATAGGTAGTACCACTCCAGATCAAAGTAGACCTGTGGGTAATGACAATAAAGGTGTACCTCAATCAGTGAAGTGCTTCTAAGTTGAGCCTCAACATCAAAAGCAAAATACTTTGGTTGGTGGAGGTCTTACCCATCTGCAACAGATGTATACAGGGTATCTAAGCTGTGGCGTTTTTCGTGAAGCAATATTCGATGTGAAAGCTTTGAAAGAGGATCATTTTCTGGATCTCTCATTAGAGAAATATATATATACGGTAAATACTATATATATATATATATATATATATTGTATGTAACATAAGAATACCCGGTACGAATTCAGAAAATTCCCTAACCGATATTCTTTAGAACAGCGTTGGCTTTGCCAGTGGATAACCCATAAAGGTAGCTGACATGACATTAAATAAAGAAACCAAACCAAATCAAAACACAGGCTTCGAGACAAGTAACTTCTGGTGGCAAGTGTAAAAGCGAAGTTAGCGATTGTAGTCGAAGGTGACCCGAACAACCCTTTTTTCAATAGCTACTATCAGCTACAATGAGATGTAGGAGAAGGAGCCACACCTTACCTTGAATTACTCCACTTACCTTCGGCCTTTACCTTATAATGTTAAGTGTGAAACAAAGTTGCATCAAGTACCATTTTTTAGTCTTTTGTATGGCTCGACCTGAGATTGAACCCCAGTCACCCGGGCCATTGGCAAACACTCTACCCGCAAGGCAAATGTTATGGCAAGTGTAATCAACACTTAATCAAAGATCATTCGGGTAACTAGATTCGACGATTAAATTTGTGACCTCTTTATTATGCCCTAGTAAACCTAAGATTCATGTTTTCCCCTTCAAACATTCTAATTTTTCAAGTCAACTACATGACTTTACTTGTTCGTGTCTCTTAAATCATACAGTTTAAAAATGGAAAATTACTAGTTTCAGGCCAACTGGAGGAAAATAATGACTGCAACAATTAAAATTAGTTGCTTTTTCAGGCAACTGCACTACATTTATTAACCCGGCATCGTTTCTCCGATGATATTTCTTTTAATTACCAAATTTAATCATTTGAGCGAAAAGTATGTTTCACTCAATATGTATTAGCGGAGAAAATATCAAATATTCAACATTTTTACTGTGGATTTTCCAAGATACATAAATGACCATTATCTATCTATTTACCAAGAGGTACACATGCCCACAGAATCTCGCAAGTAAATTAGTAAATCTCTCTCTCTCTCTCTCTCTATATATATATATATATATATATATATATATACGTGGTGCATTCAATAAGTTTCGAGAATTCTTTTTATACAGGCATTTAAAATTGTCGTAGACTCTGAAAAATTCAGTATGTTATTGCTATACATCTTATAAGATGACTGCCCAATTTTTAGATTATCAGGTTTAAATGAACAGCTACAGTAGGAATTGGAATACACCCGGCTAAAGCCTAATTGTCACAGCAGGTGATTTTCAAAAAATGCAATCTGGACTTTAGAAGAACGATATGCTATAAAATTCTGTTTTAAACATGGAAAAAATACCATTCAATGGATGCTGGATCTACTGTTATGCCCCAGAGACCTAGATTCAGAGTTCTCAGTGGAAGCATGCTGGCTCTCCCAGACCCAAGAAGGCCAGACAGAGCAAATCCACCCACAAACTTTGATGATCCCTTTTTTGACAGCACTGGCATACATTCTTCAAATTGGGTCAGTGACCTTTCCACCAGGACAATGCACCAGTCCAAAATTCCATCCTTGTCACAAACTATTTGACTAAGATGGGCATCAAGACAGTTCCTCAACCTCCCTATTGTCCAAACCTTGCTCCCTGTGACTTTTGGTTTTTCTCTAAGCTCAGAGGCTGTCGTTATGAGACAATTTAGTAGATTAAAGAGGCTGTGACGAAGATCATTGGCATGCTCACACAAGAGGACTTCCATGGGGCCTTCCAGAAGTTACTGGAACGGTACGACAAGTGCATTGCAGCCGGAGGAGATTACTTAAAAGGGGACTAGAATTTCATGTGTGCACTATCAATAAAAGTACCCATACGAAAAAAGTTCGGAAACTTATCTTAAAATCCTCGTATATATATATATATATATATGTTTATGTAGTTCGCATGACGTAGTGGCTAATGTGCTGAACTATGACATCATAGTAAACGAGTTTGAATTCCGGTCGCGCTATTACTTTCACTTTCGGTCCAATACCCTTAGGAAACTTATGAAACCTCTAACCACCCCAGTTATAGGGTAAATATTACTACTGCTCTTGTTCAACAAGATAGGATTTCACATTAAATAACCCATGAAGGTTGACATGCTTTTAAATAAAAAAAAAATTAAAAAAAAACATATATATCCACAAAACAGGCAAGTATTCGCTCGAAGTCTAAGTCCTAAATTATTCCATTCAGCTAGCTATCTGTAAAAAAAAGCAAGGCAGCACAAAAACTCTCACTAACATCTATAATAAGCATAATGTCGATCCATATGTTGAATATTTAATGGTTAAGATTAGCTTTCTGCATTCTTCTCCAGAAAGATATATCATTCCTTTGAGAGTTCATTTGCACGATGTAGCATGCTTTATGGGGTTAGAGCACGCAATCGCCATCATAATGGCAACATATATATATATATATATATATATATGTCGCCTCTATCATGGTGATATATATATATATATATATATATATGTGCGTGTGTGTGTGTGTGTGTGTGTGTGTTTGTGTGTGTGTGTGTGTGTCATAGTGTCGGGTCCATTCCAAGTTGTATTTTTTTCTGATTTATCAATTATTTAAAAAAAACTTTTCGGAATTTCCTGGAATGTTTATTCTCTTTATATAAACCTGGTTTAGGAAGCAGTCAGAAAAATAAAAAAAAGCAATTATTGGAGAAAAACCTCTCCGCATAGAAATTACCGATTCACCAATCTTTAAAAACGTTACACAAGCAAGTGAATGGTATACACGAGTCTCAGCTATAATTCTAATTAATCCTATTTTTAAAAAAACAACAACAAAAAACAATACAGCTAGCTTGAGCTACCATTACCATTTGCCGAGGTTCAACAGGACTTGATAATTACAAATTGAAATATAAGAGCTGATTCTGTCATACCCTATATATATATATATATATATATATATATTATATATATATATATATATATATATATACAGTAGGGGTAGTTGTTGTAGTGTGGTATGCACCTTATTCATCGGATGGGCTTTTGTTTATCTTAGTGTCCCAGTCCACTTCCTTTCTTATAAATGGACACAGAGACTTTGTTGGATTTTCAACGTCTTTTTTCACCCAATTTCCCAAGCCAAACTACATAAATTACTCGTTCTCACAACTGAACCAACCAATCAGAGAACTGCTTAAAAGGTCAGCCAGGGGTCAAGTCTTATCAATCATATCACTGGTTATTTTCCATGACTCATCTTACTACTTACAGTCTAAGTTTTGAATTCATTTATTTTGAATTCTTCACTTTACAAAATTAATAGTTATATTATTCATGTTGTAAAATAAGTAGTTGTATACCTATTACAAGTCAGTAAGAAATGTTAGCTGATGGTATTTCACTGGAGTCTGAGTAACAGCAAGGACTCTTCTCAGTAATCTGGCCGATCTCGACAACGCTCTAGAGTAAATGATCTCGATTGGTGTAGTAACTTTTAATTCTTCTAGTACCTTTTCCAAGCCTTTTGGGATTGTTTCTAGTGTGTCAATTATGATTGGGATCATTACAGTTCCGTTAGTTCTCTGGGAAGGTCGAAGTACTTGTCTTACTTTTCACTTACTTTTATATACCTTCCAATGTCCATTGGGACGGTAAGTTATGTAATTTTTTTAATAATCGCTAAGTCTGGCTTTCTGGCTGGGTTTGGGGGATTCGTTTGTAACAAAAATCCAAGAGATTTTTATGCATCTTATTCTTTTGGAAAGATTCTGGTTTAAGCATATACCATTTGCTAGTTTGGCCAAAGTTCATTTTCTTTCAAAAATTCCAATGGATCGCATTTACAATCCAGTCTTCTTTTATTCTTTTCTATGCAAGCTTAATGCATTCGCTATGTGATTATTTGTGTCATCTTTTTCTCCACATAATATATACAATTGCTATTCTATTGTGCATTATCGATTTGTAATTGTTATTATAACTATGATTCAAATATCTTTACTTTCAGTTTATTTGAATCTTTTACTTGAATTCTACACTCTATAAAATTAATAGTTATAATCTTGGCAGTCTCGATTTTTCATGTTGATTTAATTCTTCAAGCCTTTGATAACCAATCCAACTGCTCTCTCTAAAACTGGCATCACCCAAGACCTAGGATGAGAGAAGCAAGTGATGATATGTATTCTGTGTTTTTGATGCCTATTTTAGGTGATCATTATCAATCACATTGATTGTACTCTCCAAAGAAAATGAACAGTTCCACAAAGTCCAATATTTTGCATTTCATATAGTCTAGAACTCCAGGTATTTTGTTATTGTATTCATCAGTTCCTTTCTTGTGGTCTTTTCTTGGAGCATAAGTGATAGCAATATTTTTTATGTTCTCAGAACTCTTCTGAATATTCTCACCAATTTTAAAAATGCTTTAGTTTTGATGTTGTTGATTTTTCTACTAATTTTCCATCCGTTCTCTTTTTTCTCCCAGCCTTTAACGACTGTTCCAGACTCACCAGTTACAAATGATATCCCCGTCATCATGTTCTGCAATTATTTTCGACTCTGCCAAGATCCATATATTTGTCTCGCTTGTCGCCTGCTTTTATTTCTGCCCTTTGATTTGCCAGAATGGCAAAATCGACCAAATTACAAGTCTTTTTTTAAAACTTGTTAATTAAAAATCGCTCTGGTCTCCTGGCCGGTATTACTTGACTCGTTTTTTAAATCTCAGTTTCGAAAGAATTTTAATGTTATCATTCTTATCATTATGTTATTTTTTGTGAGGTTTTCTCACCAGCAAGAGGTTGTGGTCACTCCCTGGTGCCTTAGCAACAGCAAGTATCCAAAGGTGTCCAGGACTCTTCACCGTAATCTGGCCGATTTCAACAACGTTATAATCTTGGCAGTCTCGATTTTTCCTGTTGATGTAATTCTTCAAGCCTTTGATAACCGATCCAAGAGCTCTCTCTAAAACTGGTATCACTTTCGGCCGCATGAATATTTTCTAGTTCTCTGGTAAGGTCCTTGTATTTGTCTTCTATTATTTCTACGCAGGCTTCCTCCAAAACGGCCAATTCAACTAGACAGCAAGTTCTTTATGATTATTTTTATTATTATCATTATTGTTATAGTTCTCTGCAGTTAAAATATGCTTAGGCTATGGGAAAATAGATGTATTTTAAAACTTTCCAATATATTTTCACCCAGGATTCAGACATTTGAAAAGTTTTTAATTTAACACCTTGTCGAGATTGTGAGGTCTAACAACTGACAAAGAGTAATAAAGAAGAGTCGGAAGGCGCCAAATCGGAGTAATCTCATTATAGAAATTTACCGTTTTCTTCTGTTCAGTAGTGATCGAAGAGACACTTGAATACTAAACGAATATTTTTCTCCGCTCGTCTCTAGCTGGTATATGATTAACAAAGTTTAGTATATTTTCCCCATGAATTTAAAATAGCACTTCACCAGAAAATTGTCTCACTTATTCCGCCTATGAAAAACGGCAATGATGTAATCACATTTTACTTAACTTGCTTAGTCTTCAATAAAGCCACAAGCACTCCGCATTTAGAATGGCGTGAACTCATTACATTAACCAATCAGCTACGATCTCGTTTAGGTATATACTTAACTCATTTTAAACTTACACACATATACTTATATATATATATATATATATATATATATATATATATATATATATATATAATGTTCGGTTTCTTTCTACATCTGTATCTGTTTAGCACAAAATCGTGTAGCCAGTACAACCGATTTTTTCTGTTAAAATGTTCTTTATTTCAAACAATATCATTTGCTAACTGTAGCGCTTTATTTCTGAGAGTTTGATAATTTCTTTATGTTTCGAATAAAGATCACTTAATAAAGATTAAGCTCGTTTTGTTTTTTGTAACATTACATTGATTGGTTGAGAGCTTGTCAACTCATCTGAGTTCATTTAAGTCTAGAGTTTAGGGAAATGAGTAGATTGTATGCTTATATTTACGCTTTTTGGGAAAGTTTCTGAAGGTTTTTGTATAAGTATTCTGGTCTAGTACATATAATTTTGAACCGTATGCGTTCGGCCTATGAATAGTGTTCTAACTCACAGTTATGACATCAAGTATTCATCTCTTTTTCAAATAAATCTTAAACAGATATATTTGATCCCTTGATGGGACTTTCACAGGTACAACCACTCAAGATAACAGTGGACCTGGAAGTAATAGCTATGTAGGAGTATTCCACACTTCACTGAGATCAGGAACTGGAGTGTCACCATCGGATGCAGTTTAGTATAATATACAGGACGCATTTCTTGTTGGGAGGTGTCTTACTCTTTATCAGTGAATAAAATCAGCGTATTCTAAACTCTGCCGACAGCACAAAACATGAAAATCAAAATAAATTATTTATTTTCATTTTATCTTTTAAATAATTTTATAAAAAATGAATAAGTATTTGTTTTTATGGATATATTTCATAATAATTCTTAGTTTCTGCAGTGTCCCAGTTAGACCTAACCTTGCACATTGACAACGTTAGCCTTAGTGTAGTTTAAACTAGTTTTAGAATTTTTTTCACTATATATATATATATATATATATTGTTCCGGATCTCGAACGAGGTCAGTTAGCTATTGATAGGAGATTTTCACTTCGTCAAGTAGCCAAAAATGTTCGAGAAGAAACCAGGAATTCTGTGTGGTCCTTGTAAATTTGACCTATGTTTTCAATAATGTCAAAGGAAAGGCTGCTTGTTGGATCATAAAGAAAGTTTGACGTATCAGATAATATTCCGAATGTCGTCATCTGGTTTCATGAAAGAACGGAAAAGCATGTCATGTCTGACGGATTCTTCCCAGATCCTGTTGACGTAACAATCAGCCACTAAACTTAGGTTTTCATAGCCTCTTTTTTCTTTGCATTCTATTTCCTAATTATACTGTAACATCAAAAAAGGTGTAAAATTCCAATTTTGAACAAATATGTTTTAATAGACTGACATAAACTCGAACCATTTTTTTGTTATCTCTTAAATCCAAATAATTCTATACGTGTCTAATCATCAGATAAGGGAACATTAGTGCTCGGTGTCACTTTTTCAAGTGCTTACAAGGATTTTGATCTAACCATCAGTTATGCTTTTTAAAAATGCAAAAAAAATCCGAAATATCTTGCTACCCAACCTTCCGAAACAAACAAAGTCAATTTCTTTCACCAATGGAATTTTTCTTGAAAACATTACCAAAACGTCGCGTCTTTTTTTTTTTTTTTTAAACTGATGCTTTTATAGATTTTAAAACCATCGCATATCTGAGTAAGCCTCACTGGGATTTTTTATAATATGGAAATATGTAAACGGATTTATTTTGAGCAATTAGATCTGCGGCGTTTAATATTAAAAACAAGCTAAAATGTGCAAACCAGTGAGGAGCCAAGTAACTCCAAGTTTAGTGTAGTCCCCGGAAATTGCTATGGCGGTGATCGCTAATCGTTTGATGGGGGTAGAGGAACAAAAAAATTTCATCACGTTCTTTTCAAAAGGACATGACAAACGGACACAAAGTGTAAGGTAGTTTCTGCGTTCAAGATGAAACCGGTTCTTCTAGTATCTTTTAATCATTCCTTGTTTTCTGTTTACGTAAACACTTGTCTCCTCGTACCCCAGCCACAGGGAGAGTTACAGCAAATCGAGAAACTCGTCAGTTTAAATAAGGGTTCTTAGAAAATCTAACACTTTCTTTCACTTTGTGTGGCGAATATTGATCAGTTATCTCCTGTCATAAATTAGATGGCCAGTCGAATCTGGTTAACTGCTGTTCTCACTCCAGAGTCCAAGTTTAAGAACATCATATTACACGTAACCTACAGAACGAGATATTAACTTTGTCAACTCTTTTTTCTGTCGCCTGCTGTTTATTTTTGTATTTTTGTGGATAATATATTTATTCACATCCAGAAACAATTCGCTTACAATGTTGCAAAAGGCGTAATTAACTATATAAAATCAAAATTCTAAATGTAAAGAGTGAAAGCATTATCTTTGTAAAATAATCCTTCAAATTCAAATAATATTACTAATTAGATGTGAATGAAGTTCTTTAAGATTGATATGTAGAATACACGCCACGAATCAACAGTTGTACGGCCACTAAGCTCCTATTCCAAAAGAATGGACCATCTCAAAATGTTTTCTTCTATGGACAGGCACGTGCCAGTCTTGGCCGACTTGCAAGAACTTAGTGCGGACTTGCAAGAAGTCAATGCGGACACAGGATGTAGTTTAGAAGACCTGAGGGAGCGGTAGATAATACAGACAAAGAGAGAGAGAGAGAGAGAGAGAGAGAGAGAGAGAGAGAGAGAGAGAGAGAGAGAGAGTGAAAGTGGCATTATTACTTAGTATTGTTTAGATTACACAAAAATTCTCTTCACTATCATATTTTAAAATAGTTTTCAATAAAGCCATGAACTTTTTCATACCAAAGCAAATACATTTTTAATTCTTAATCTTTTCAAATTTCAAATTCTATCACATTTTTTCACTATACCTAGCATTTTATCACTTTATTCTGATTAATATTTGTGGAGATGCAACGGATAACGCCGGCGGAAATAGAAAAGGCGACCCGAGTTCAAATACTGGATAAAGCTAGAATTCCAGGTAAATGTATGAATTCAACTTTTCTCTCAGTCAGCTATTGGTAAATTGTAGGTCAGACTAGTTCTTTAGTGTTAGAAGAAAAACAGGCCAAGGAGAAGAGAAATTCGAAATTGAAATCTAAACTTCGTTAAAAATTGACATTGTGACATCTTTCCCCTTGGAAATATATATGTATACATGGAAATATATATATATATATATATATATATATATATATATATATATATATATATGCCGCTTCGAATGTATATGTGTACATGGAAATATATATATATATATATATATATATATATATATATATATATGTTCTGAACGAAAAAGTGGCCTGAATATCACACAAAACAGCATCTGTTGGTGAAGCTCTATATCCGAAGAGCTGGGTAGT
The DNA here is from genome assembly GCA_963585895.1 of Sepioteuthis lessoniana. Classification (NCBI taxonomy): domain Eukaryota; kingdom Metazoa; phylum Mollusca; class Cephalopoda; order Myopsida; family Loliginidae; genus Sepioteuthis; species Sepioteuthis lessoniana. The sequence continues at coordinate 43,726 of CAUZXS010000401.1, forward strand.
TTGGAGTACCTTTTAAATACCATGACTACCTCTTTCACTCCGCTGCAAATTGCCTGCACCTTTAAATGTCATATAAATAGTTTAAATAAAAGAATTTTCAAATTATTTGAACGTGATCGGAATACTTCATGCCATACAACCGAGAAGATCTAAAGAAACTATTTAAAAAATCCAAATATAAACTAACAATAAAGGAAGTTCTTTAGCATGTAGGCATAAAATGGCCGTTGACAGTTTAACATGCCGTTAGAATCAATCAATCAATCAATCGATCAGAAATCAGAATCTGATTGAGAAAAATTAGCAGAAAAGAATCGTTTGGCTGTCAAAGTTTGTTTTTTTTATCTGTTTCCAAAAGCGGGTAACTATTTCAGCTGGTATATACATAATCTGATAACCAATCTCAACGAGAATACGACATCCAACGGTTGTGGTGTATATTTTCAATATAAGTTACGACTTACTTCCTCTGAATTTGTACCATAGACTACATCGGTTCACATAAAAATTCCGTTTCTGTAACGACAGATTTAACTTTGGCTGACTCAAAACCTTTATTCTTGTCGGTACCTGACATTCCCACGTAAAAGACACAAAGAGAAATGTTAAGAATTCATGGCACAAACGCAAATCAGTGTCAGCAGAAACGCAAAATGAGGGCAGTAGTTCATCTGTATTTAAAAGAAATCAGACAAGAGTCAAAGTTTTGGTAATATCTAATGTTTGGGATATTCGATCAGCACGTGTCGACCAATTGGTATCAAAGATGACCCATTGCTAACCAATCGAGGAATGGGGGAATGGTCACTTTTGTCTATCGAACGGTCATTTGTCCTATTTTTGTGATGAGGTTTATGAATCAGATGTTAATGGCATCGCAATATGGTATCGCGGGAAACGAAATCAAATAATATTAGCTTTCGCAAAGTATAAAAGGAAAAGGGTCACATCGTGTCATAGCGTTTACAAAGTAGCGCACTTTTGGATTAAGGAATAAAGATTTGATAATGGTGAAGATGATTAAGAACAGTGTAAGTATTGCTTGATTTGAAATTTCATATAAAGTAGTATATGAAATATGGTTACAAAAGTTTAATTAAAACATGATTATATATATATATATATATATATATATATATATATATATATATGTGTGTGTGTGTGTGTGTGTGTGTGTGTGTGTGTAGTTTGGCAGCAGTCGTTCATTTAAGCATGTTTCATTAAATAGTAAAGACTCATTTTGTCTGTATTATTTTATTAAGATCCTTTCGACTTTCCTGATAACTATCTTAGTTTCAGGTTGGAATTAGTGGATTGATTTATCAGAATTGTCCTGGACGTTTTCGGACACTTCATAAGCAACCATCAGGGGTGGCTTGCATGTGTAAAGAGTGCTGTTTTTTAAAAAGAGTTTTGAGAGTTTTGGAGATCTTTATAACATAACAAAAATATGCAGTCAGGGTTGGACAAAACTGACTTGCTGATTAATTTAAAAAACAGAACGCTATTAACAGAAATAGAATACTAACAAGGAATACGGTATATATATATATATATATATATATATATATATATATATATATATATATATATTGCAAAACTTTCCGAAAAAGCAGGATGCAGCAGTGTCAGTTTTTGAGCCAACATTACCAATTTGAATTATTGATTCTTTTTCTGCTTGACAGATTGTCATACCAAGATAAGGGTCTTCAGTCAACCCTATTGTTTATCCATAAAAATACGGGGAACACTTGTATGCAAGCGTTTTCTAATGTTATCAGCGGAGTTTTCAATGCAAAGAACCACGACAACGATTTGAACACAGTACAACGTGTCCATTTCTCATGACGATAAATATTACGATACAAATGCCGTCATCAAATATATGTATCTACCCCTCTCTCTCTCTCTCTCTATATATATATATATATATATATATATATATATATATATATATAACGGTTTTTTGTCTATATTTTCCATGGAATATATATATATATATATATATATATATGTATTTATTATTATCGTATAATAGCTCAATCCTAGATATTGAGCACTTTTCATATTATATTGTACTTGGTTCGACACATAACCACAAAGTGGTGTAGAGACGACGAACACAAATATATATATAAATATATATAGTCAAAAATTGTTGAAATAAATTAATAATGGAGTATATTTATAAATTTTCTTGTGTTTGCTTATATATATATGCACACACACGCGCACGCACACACACACACACACACACACACACACATATATATATATATATGTAATAATATATGCATACATGTATATGTACATACATATATATATGCATATATGCATATATATGTATATGTGTGTGTGTGTGTGTTTACATATGTATATATAGGTATACATGTATATATATATATATATATATATATATATATATGTGTGTGTATATATACGTACATATATATGTTTATACGTATAGATATGTAAGTGTGTGTGTGCGTGTGATGAAGGCGTTAGTGGTGTATGTTTATCGTAGTAGTAAATGAACATGGCGAAGTGAGTTCAAATTCTTGGGGAAGCTGTTTCATTTTACATATTTGTACGTAGGTTTCTCCCTCTCACTCTTTTTCTTTAAGAAATACAATAGAAATTTTTACCATAAGAAATACTACGGAAGTTATCAATTGGTTTGGTTTGGTTTGGTTTAGTTAACTTTTACGGCATATCAACCTTTGTAGTTTATTAAATACCAAATTATGTTTATTCATACGTATTATATATATGATTTGTAAACATAAGTCAACAAAATCAAATGCTTCATTGTATACCAATGCATCGCTATCAATTCAGTTAATTATCAGTCTAGCCCAGTTTTCAGTGGCTGTAGAATACACCGACTGCCTCTCTGAGGAGGGTAGAATTCCCCAACAAATGTCCTTTATATAGCACAAAACAATCTGATAGTAAGGCTCCCGTAATGCTGCAGCTTTGGGGAATGCGGAGTACCTCTTCATTGCCATCGCTCTCAAGTCAATTCTGGTCCGGAGTGGTAGTCTTATCTCAGGGTCAAATAGAACTAAACTGTAATTACGCTAAAATCAATTGTTTTAAAGTAACTGTGTTTACAGTTAACTGTGTGTAAAAAATAAACTCTACTTAAGCTAAACTGAATTGTTTCTAATAAAACTTTTGATCATTTAACTGATTGTTAAAAAATGACTGATGTCTTATTTAAATTGTTAGAGATACCTCGCAATTCTTGGAACCATTTAACTTTGTTGACACACTAAACTGAATCGTTTGAAATAGAACTGTATGATCGCTTAACCGTATATAAACAATAAAAGAATTTGGGTAAGCTAAACTGAATAGTTAGAAATAGAACAGTTTTTACATTTAACTGTATGAAAATAAAACTATTTAAACCAATGGCTAACTGCATGTAAACAAAAGACTGTACAGAATTGTTTGAAATTAAGTGCAACTATTTAACTGTGCAAACAAAACGAGCTCAGCCTTGTTTAAAAATGTTATCTTCAAGATATCTTTAAAAATCATATATTTAATATATGCATGAAATAATTTAGCATTAAATGACCTACAATTGTTGATATCCAATAAAACAAACCAAAACCAAACCAATACGTCAGTCATATGCTTACACAGTTAAATAATCAACCAGTTCTATTTCTAACTAATCAATTAAGCGTAAGTCATTTGTTTACAATCAGTTTAAATGTCAAACACTTCTATTCAACCCATAGAAATGACACTTTCAGGTACTACC